>JAODUE010014608.1:0-25998 GCA_027564755.1 Amblyopsis hoosieri
TGATGTATATTTCTGTCCATGATACATCTCAGAATTAGCATTTTATGGCATTAATGTGGACAGTGCTACTACACAAGCAATTACACGTATAGGCCTATATGACTAACAGGTACTAGATAGAAGTCAGAATGTGCCTACCAAATAAACGTCAGTTGATCTGAAGCCAAAGGGGAATAATGAATGATACACTGCAGCTGCAGCCTAACCGTTATCCTGTCTGAGCGGAAAATCTGAGTTTGTAGTTATGGGATTGACCTACTGTACTGCGCTTATTGGCATCCAGAGAGTCTCACAAAACATTACATTATTCCAACACTCTCCAACGCATCCAAACGCACGCACACACACACACACAATTAATTCCGCTCATAGCTCCATCTTGCAGTTATTAAAACTTAACTTGCAAAGACCTTAACTTGCAAAGACTTTGATTGCGTGTAATTAATCCGCTAACTAATTGGCTTCAATCAGTCATGTTGCGTTGTTTTTCTCTGACACCTATTTAAATTACGAATTTCATTTCAGTAAATCAATTGTGCGCGTTTACTTCTAATTATGAAACATGATCTCATTATGGTTGCCTTGCCTGGCTTTACTTTTCTTCAGCAGAAGCAGACACATATTAGGCGCATATGCAACTAGAAAGGCCAAACCCCCTCAAACCTGCAACACAATGCTTCGTTAAATATCTCTCCTATGAAATACCACACCCCAGAGCTCTAGCTAGCAGACATCTCGATCACAGTTGGGGGTGGAACCTTGCAACCACAGACCTTTGGCTCTTTCCATTTATGTCTGCAACAGCCAAAACCTCCACAGGGACCAAAATGTTAATTCTAATGCAATCCATGCCAGTATTACTTAATTTGACTGATTTGAGATTTGCTGAGCATGTATGCTCCTTTTCATTGATATGGTATGCCCAGGGATGGTTTAAGACACACAATTTAGACATTTTAACCTTGATTTACAGACCACCTATCTTGATAGGTGATAAGGTGGGCACAGTTGTGGTGCCACAGCAATAATCTGGTAACCTCAATGCCCAGAAAATTGGGTTGGAAAACAAAGATAATCCACATTCAATTTAGTTGGCTTCAGTATAAATACAGTGATTATATTATTTTATATGCAAAAACATTTAAACAAATTAGGATTTTCCAAACATCTTAATTTTGCTTTTAATAGAGACACTGAATATGTATTCACAACCTTAGAAAAAACTTGAACTATAAACATATTTGGTGATAAAAGAAAATCCATAGATTTTTCTAATAAAAATCCATTAATCTAATAATTAATCTAATAATTATGGTTACCATCATCCAGTCACGAGCATTGCCGTGGAAACATAACCAGCTATTTGCTTTGTATAAAAAAATTCATTTCACTTTTGTACAGTGTAGTAAGGGGACCCCCACCCACTTCCAACTTTCGCGCAATCCCGGCCTATGTGTGCATATCCAAATATGCAGGGAAGTAACAAGGTGACGTTCTTCAGTTTGTCTGTTAGAGCTGAGAGAAAAGCTGTGCAGCACTGTCCACATTCACAGATTCCTTTGGGGGCGCTCTGACAACCTAATGCGAGAAGAATTACAAAACAGACATGCATAAGCCTGAGAATTTTAATTTTAATGGCTCCACAATACTTTTTAAATGGACACGCCTTGTTTTGCATTTGGAATTGCCCTTGTGGTTGAAATCAGTACTACAGGATCACTGTTGTCACTCTCTACTCCTCCCCGCACAGAGCTCCTGGGCTCACACTGCTCTCTACCCCAGAGGTCACGTTAACTGAATTATTTTCCGCCATTGACGGAAAAAAATCTAGTTGTATCGTAGATTAAAGCAAAGACTCATTCCCTTGAATTAATGTCATCCAAACTGCTACCATGTGACGGTGGTGTGTTCACACGCTGCCACAACATAATGTTAAAATTGTTTTCCAGTACCTTTAACTTTTGTTTTCCAGGACACAGTAGAAGCCTGTCCTTTACGATGCCTTAGCCTGCCCATTCCTGGTGCTTCCACCGCAAGCTACTTTACCTCCGTTCACGCTGTGTTTGACTTGATGTCATGCCGGTTGCCTTTAATGACACCTGCCTGCTGTTCTCTACGCTACGTCTATCTTTCCCTGCTCTCCCTGCCTTAATTAGGCGTTCCATACAGAGCCAGGCACTCAAATAAAACTGACTGCAAATGGGAATTACATATTTTCTTTGATTAAAGTGGTCCTGACTGAAATGGGTACATTCTGTTTTGGGTGCTATTATGAGTGATTTCAGGCTAGATCCTGGCTGCATTCAGCCTACCTGTGTTGGTTTCTTGGGCTCCCGAGCACTAGATTTTGAGGCCGTGACAATATCCGTCTGAACTGCACTGAAGATCTGGTTGAGCTTTTCCACTTTGTCATTTTTTGCTGCCTTGATCTGCAAACCAAAAACGCGTACCGTACACTTATTCGGGTGGGGTCAACAACAAATCGGCCTGGAAGACATCGACAGTAGCAGGAGTCACAGCGACTTACGTGTTTGAGAGATGATTTGACAGGTTTGGCTTTGTTCTTGCTTTTGCTTTGCTTGTTTGCCACCTCAAAGACGTTCATGTTTTTTGCACTTTTACTTTTTTGTTTGCTCTTCGCCATGACTACCCAACATGAAAAGGAGCAAATAAATCACATTATCGCAGGACAAGTGTACATGTGCTGATGTATTACGAGCAGGGTTTGGTAGGTTACTCTTTAAACGTAGTCTGTTACAGTTACTATAGTTTTACTATAGTAAAATTATAATCAGTAACGTATTTTTGGATTACCAACATTTAGTAACATCATCTAATTACTTTCAATTACTTTTAGATTACTTGCATAAACACTGTTCTTTGAAATGCCATCCAAAGCAATTTACTGTAGGCACCCCAACTCTATTTTTGTGACAGTTTATGTTGCAAGGGATCAGATTAAGGTACCATAGGACTTTATTTCACTTATTGACATTAATGAAAGGTTGGTAAGAGAACAGACGATTGTTTAATGCATTTTTCTTCTGCAAACTTCCTTTTTATATTTGAAAGTAGTCCTAGAAGTAATCAAATTTTTTTAAATACCTATAACCTGATTCCACTATTTCAGATGGCAATTGTTATGGATTAGTCAGGTTTTCCGTAATCATATTACAAGTAACTGATTACATTTTATGAGTTACTTCCCAACCCTGACTACGAGAAAGTGTATCACACGCATGTATAGCTCACATGCACGTACTTTCAACCCATTTTAACAATTCCACCCATGACGTGTTGTGCTGTATGGAGCGATAACGCTTTGTACTAGGCCTGGAAAACATGTCCGTAATCAATTTATGACAATGTCAAAATAAAAAAACCTAAGATACTGTAGCCTACCGTCAGTGCGGATTGTCTGTCTAGAACAGCAGTGTAGAAGCAACTGGTATAAATCTAACCATTAACAAACTAGATAACTCCAGTATGTAAAGGTTATTGAATAACTTTTTCCCCCTCATGTAGATTTGTCTTTCTAATGTAATAAGTGTACTGTACGCTACTACCGGTACCGTATTAGAAAACGAAGTCTCCTTCACGTCGCACTAGGTTTTTATCTTGGGCCGTTTGAACAGAAAGAACTCAAAAGCAAGCCTGCTAGTTAACACACAAAAACCAAACACTAATCTTATATAAACAACGAGGTAAAAATGTCCACATACCTGGTAAAAAACGGTGTGATCATTCGTCTTGAAGGAGCTTCCATGTGTGGTACAGTCGTCACCACTTGATGACGTCAATTACACGCGCCAGTATTTTAAGTGTTATTTCAAGGAGCCAGTATTAGGTGCACCTTCGCAACAACAATAAGGTTTATTGTTTGTTTGTCACTGAACCTCACACAGCAAAGGATCAAGCTTGGGTTTGAGTCATGCAGTTTTCAAAGGCCACCGGTAGATGTCAGTAAATGTATTCCTGGCAAATCTTTCCAAAAACATAACCCTACAATTTCATTCCAGCTGTAACTGAGGAGGAAAAAAAACCATAACGATAAAGCAACGTCTGCAGCGAGCGGCATAAAGCTGACTGTTTAATTCAGTTAATTATGTGCATCTGCAATTTGATACACAAAAACAGCAATTGGCATTCAGTTGGAAAGACTTCTGCATGTTAAACAGTTGGTACACAATTGTAGCCTACATATTTATTATCTGTGGCATATCTTTGTTATTCTGCTTGTTTCCGTCTAATGCATTCATAATGTGTGCTGCAAAGCCACCAGATTGCTACATTGCAATACATTATACAGCCCGTGGCACACTACTGAAATGTGTTCCACATTTGCAGTAAAACTAAAATAAAAGCACCAGGTTTTAAAGCAATGTTGTCAATTATAGAGAAAATCTATTAAAATGTTTAAATGAAATACAAGTAAAAGCTTGGCACTTACAAATACATAATCAATTCATTCACACTCAACCTTGAATTGAAGTAAGAAATATTACATTGAAGCAATGTGCAAAAAAAATAAAAAAATAAATGAAAAGACATAAAATATTTACTTATAATATAAAAACAGTTATAATTGAACTGCATATGGTCATACATCTCTAGACATTCATACAACGTCACAAAAGTCATGTTACTACTGTAAATAAGTTTGGGCGTCTCTCTGAAGTTCGTACGAGCACTAAAATCATACAATAACATGGTTATAATAGGGTCAACTCTCTTAACGTCATGCCACACAGAATTAGATGGTCCCAGTGGGGTTGGGCGGGCTCAGCTTCATCATATTATAGAACGCCACCACCTGAGCAGGCACTTCAGCCAACACACTCTGTGCCAGTGATTCTGCTGGAGCCTAAAGGGAGCAAGGAGAGATGTCAGAGGATCACCACCATTATCAAACGCAGGCACCAGGAGAGATGGATGAGAGTAAATAATTCCATAACCGCACAGCATTGTGGGCAATGTAGTTAAAAGCCTTCCAACCTTTCAACATAACTTTCGACAGACAGTTGGTTAGCCTAGCACAGCGATACATGCAGTATGTGAAGCAAGCAGTGATTCCTGTGAGGTTATCAACAGGAGAACATGGCAAGGAGGGATGTGAAAGATGAAGGAAAGTGTAGGATGATACCCCCTATGTAGGATTGGGCTCTCTGAGGGGCTTGAGTTTGAATAAACGGAAGTAGGAGGCCACTTGCTGAGGTAACTCGGCCAAAACACTTTGAGAGAGAGCCAGGTAGGGCGCCTATAATGACAAACAAGAACAGCTAGGTTGGCATTTGGCTAGGGGTCGGGGAGGAGGGGAGGCGGGGGGGCAATCAACCGTATTAGTGGATGGAGCAGAGGCACAACAAAGCATTTAAAGTATGCATTAATTTGCAAAACCAAATCCAGTGGACGTTCATTTGTCAACAACAAAAAAACACACACACACACACACACACACACACACACACACACACACACACACACACACACACACACACACACAACACCGCAGCCAACCGCAGCCCGTAGCCATGCCAACAGATGGAGGCACTTACGTTCTTGAACTGTCTGAAGGGCACGAACTGGACGATGTCGCGGATGGCGGGCTCTCCGGCCGGCGAGCGCAGGCGGCCGTCGTCGCCGTCCAGCATCTCCATGGCGCCGAAGTCGGCCTCGCCCACCCCGATGATGATGATTGACATGGGCAGGCGGGAGGCGGCCACGATGGCGGAGCGCGTCTGGTCCATGTCGGTGATCACGCCGTCCGTAATGATCAGCAGCACGTTATATTGCTACGGTAACGGAGGAATCTTGTTGATATTTGAACAAATAACACCTCTCCCTTCAATACCAGTAGTCCTCAACCCTGGTCCTGACTGATTCATTGATTGATTGATTGATTGATTCATTGATTCATTCATTGATTCATTCATTCATTGATCCTGGGGACCCAGGGTCTCCCCATGTCTCAGGACCGGGGTTAGAAAACGCATCTAGGGTGCTCCCTCAGACGCGTGTGTAGTGGTAGTGTTATGTGGACCACTACCACTTTGCGTTCACTGTTACAGTGCCAGGGCTGTGTAGAAACACCAGATTATTTTTTCAGCGCGCACACAGAACGGACAACTACAGAGATGCTCTCTAAATTTGACTAAATGTGTATTAGCTTACAATCAGCTGACTCTACCTTTTTGAAGCGCTGGTTTATAAAAAAAAAAACAGCCATTCTTGTGTGTTTCCAGCGTCATAGAGAGGCATGAACACATGCAGTGTTAATGGGGGGCCCCCTTGTGGCCAGAAATGGAAACTAGGCCTACTACTTGGAATTATTTCTTCTGAGAGCCCTACTGAAGGTAGCCTGGCTACACCTGACGATTGCTCTCAGCTACAGTTTTTTCGCCGATAGTTTTTTTTCACATTGCCACCTTGCTGACGGTCCAATCAGGGCGGGTTAGTGAAACAACGTTGAAGTCAAGCGTGTTTCTAAATGGTGGTAGAGCTAGATGAGGCGATCAAAAAAGTTGTAGCAACGCCGATTGGTTCAGCGCTGTCCCGATAGTTTCAAAATTTACCAGAGATCTACGCCCAGAAGGCAATGACCGTTAACACTTCCCAATGGAGCGTTGCCTGGCTACAGGCTATACTGCAGGTGTCATGCTGTTGAACTGCAATTCCAACAATATCCTGGGGGTGCAGTGTAGTCTAGTAGTATCGGTGTTAGACACCCAGCTGAAAGGTCATGGGTTCCAGCCCCCCTAAGTTGACCTACATGTTGGCCAAATCTGCTCCTTAATACATGTTAATTGTACTCACTGTAAGGTTGCTTTGGATACAACTGTGTGCTAAATGACCTGTTTGTACTGAACACTCACAGATGCAGTGGTCTGATGGCTGGCTTGGCTAGCAAGGCATGCTACTTTGTTGATGATGGGCGAGAAGTTGGTCGGACCGTACAGTTTCACCTGGGGCAGACACATCCTGTAGGCTTCTATGACCCCAGCTATGCCTAGACATAGTTGGGATTGCACACTTGTTTAATATACACACAAACACACACACACACATAAAGTACCACGCAAAATTGTGTAACAGAAATGAAGAATGCTGAATCAGCAAGATATTTATATACGTACTGTACCTGTGCAGTATGGATTTCCTGGGTTGAAATTGAGTGGAAATTCATGAGAAACCTGTCAATAAAACATAATTAAGGATCCTCCCTTTACCTTGGACCCATGTATGTTTTTAATGGTACTGGGGGAAACATATTTGTGTTTACCTGCCATGAGGGAGGGATCTGGGCTCCAAAACCAAAGGCAGGGAACATCTTGTCACTGCAGAGGAAAATGTATTGCAGTGCTCAGGTGTCCAGGAGACAAATAAACATCAACAGCGTACTGTGTATTTCCATGAGCAGCAATGAGTGCACTAAAATAAAGCCATCAAGAATGTAAGAGTGCAAGCAGAGGTGGAATTCGTCAAATAAATAAAGATCTTCCTCTCATGGTAGTTGTAACTAGCCATAAACATCAACTGAAGAGCCAAGATATTATTGTAATCATTCTTACAGTTGAATATACAATCACGTAAAATGTCACTTCAACACACTAGTTACTGCCTTATGCGTAACCAGAGGTTAAGAAGAACTACATTCTAGAAGATTCTCACCACGGCATGTACACACCCAAGAAATCAAGCTAGTGTATTACCTCAGCGTTACCCGCACACAGTCTCATTTGCGAGGTGTGTCATTACATGTACCAGGAGTGCAAAGCTTAGTAGCGCAGGTGGTCGTCATGGCTACGCTACCTGTCGTAGTCCTGGATGACGTTGCCCACAGACCAGATGGCGGTGAGGTACTCGTTGACCCCCTGGGGGCTGATGTAGTGGAGGGACTGGGGGGATCTGGGGTCTCCGTTGGAGCCCGTGAAGTCAACAGCCACCTGTCAAGGCCAGGGAGCGGGGGTGAAGGGGGGCTGGTTGTGTATACAGTATCTGTGCATGTTTGGAGTACCATGAGGAAACTGTATCCCAAGAAACCTACATTAAAGTCAACTTGAAAAGCATAAAAAAAATACAGATTAGACGTGTTTTCATTTGGCCTTTTTTGCCTTTATGGAAATGCTGTTATCTGCAAACTGCAAATGATATACAGTTTATAAAATAAAATAATAGTAGCCAGCATAATTTGCAGTAATCAACATGTATACACACAGTACACATACAATACATACAGTATAATAAATGCAGTCATCCCAAAATACGATCCTAACAATAGTAGCCAACATATTTAGCAGTTTACTGAATATGCTGTGAATTAAATGTTTTTTTTTTTCTTACACAAACTAACAAGGCAGCCAAATGTGATATTGATCCATTTCACTCCCCTCAAGTATCCAGTATAACAGTATATTATTGAGGAGCAGAACTCACTGTGAAGTTGATCTGGCACCCTCCCATGATGTAGTCCAGGAAGGTGTACTGCTTCACCACCTACAAGAGCGTCACATGGCATCACAGTGAACGTCACATCACCTCAGACTACAGGTCTGTGTACGCTAGGGCCGCTCCATTAAGGTAAAAAGCATAATCACAATTATTTAACGCGATTAATCATCGACTAGAAAGGTTTACTACCCTCTACCTTTACTACACGTAAAAAACATTGAACTGTGAAATGTCCCTTAATACTTTACCATTGACCTTTCACCTTCCCCCCAGGAGGGGCGAAAGTGAGCATGTCATTCAGAATGTAAGACAAAATAAGAGTTTTTACTTGCTAAATGTGATGTGCAAAATAATAGTTTCTTGATTACACGCTGTTTTGTAGGTGTATTGTTAGAAGCAGAAATTGAAATTGCGATCAAAATTGGATTAATACATAATACCTAGTATCTAGACTTTAGTATACGCACGATTCCCTGGTGCACAACCATACGGAGGGAGGTAACGCACCTCGCACAGCTTGATGCTCACAACACCAGAGTTTTTGTAGCTTTTCTTCTTCTGTTTCTTTTTGCTGTTGATGCACTCAAACTCCGCCTGAGGAGAAAACATGTACTGAGTGAATGATAATCAGATTTCTGTGAAAGGGACGCTTTATTTGCAAATGTGTTTCGTCTCTGCTCTTTTGTCTGAAAGCATTCAGGGCGATGGATTATATGGTCGACGGGTGAAACTCAGCCCACTTTGTTAACTAACGCAGCTTCCAACGCCACAGCCAATCAGAGTGGCAGCTTTTAAATAAAAACATTTTGCAGAACGCATGCTGCTACAGATGTTTTATCTTCAAATTGTTTATTTTGTTGAAAAGGGATCAAATACAAATCCCCTAAAATAGTAAGGTCAATGAGGACAAAAGCCAATAATGGATAAAGATATAATGCACACACACTCGCATGCACACACACACACACACACAATCTGACCGGAGAGGACCGCGAAGCTGCCTGCAGCCGTGTCATTGTTGTCTCGAAGATTCCGATGAGGTCATGGGACCCGTCATTGTCGTAATCGTAACACTCCACCTGGGGCATGGGGGCAAGGGTCAAACAGGCACACTCAACAGGTCAAATGGAAGAACTACTATGTTATTTATTTGACACCACAGAACTGCTGTTTGTTCAACTCTAATCTACGACGTTGAGGTGCAGACACACACACACACACACACACACACACACACACACACACACACACACACACACACGTGCAATTGAAAACATCCAAAACACAACTCCGTTTGGGTGGAGGGGAGACGAGCATGTGCGTCAAACATTTTCTGTCACAGGTAAGACAACAGAGGTCTATAAGTGGCGTGGATTTGATGAAGAGAACCTTGGAGGCTGAGCAAACATCTTCGTCATCTACCCGTTTCCCCAGACACACCGCACCCATGTTTCACCACGTGATGGAGAGATGAACATGGTGGAAAAAACCCCTGGTCAACTCACTTGTCCTGCATCACCGTAGCCTGGCTCTCATCCTGACATGTTAGCTTTAAGAAATACATTAAAATCTAGTGAAGTCACAGAGATAATTAATTGCCAATAAGGTATTTGACCCTCTGTGGTGGTAGACTACTTTTCTCACTCTTCGAAGATGCTAACATCTTTACGACAGGTTCATAGAAACACATTATAGTTTGTACGTTAAATTAGCGCCATTACATCAAATCAGAGTCATACATCAACGTTTATGTACAGTAGAGGGATTGTGGGAAAATATCAACACTGTCAGCTGCAGACGGGAATTTGTAGTGCATTTTAGTTAGACATTTACATACAGTACGTTAATTATCCTAATCACCTTTAGCCGTGCTTATGCAAACCAACGATCGGCTATGTGACAATTCAGGCTATCCTCGTCCAAGTTGGTTTGTAAGAGTAAATCATTGATTGAATAAGCAATTTTTTGCGTGAATCTGGGTTACACATTTTTGAATATGGGTGCAGGTCAGGTCACAAGTTTTTGATGTTTAACATGTTGGTCGGGAACAGGATTGAAATTACACAAACTAACATAGAAGCGCATTCGTAAGCAGTAAACAGTGGTCAAAAACAGAGTCCTGCTCCAGGGCCATAACATTACGAGCTCATTGATGTACCTTAATAGGCTTCTCTAAGAGATATTAGTCCTGCTCCAGGGTCTGGGAGACATTAGACCCTGATAAGGGACATTAAGAGCTCACTGGCGTACCTTAATAGGCTTCTCCATGTCTCCTCCACACAAGGCCTGGAGGGAAACCGTGAACGCCCGCCATGATGGATTGAGATTGTTCTTCACTACCTACAGACACAGAAAACGGGAAGGACTGTGTAGGCGCCCGAGAACTCTCCATAGCAAACTACTCTACTGAGCGTTAACAGTTCAATCGGTGCCGCTGCCGACATCCTTTTCACGTAGCGGTTCGGTACCTCTGTCCTGTGGGCCAACTGCCACCCGGTCTCTGTCTGCTTGTACAGCTCCAGGTATGGGTCAGACTTCCCAAAGAGGTCCTGTGCATTGACAATAAACAAACATACAGATGAACCTGTAACCGCTTCATGTTGTCGTAGCCTTTACATTTATACAGTATGTTCTCTGTAGTACAGTCTCCTCTCTGTGGACCGGTGTACTATATGTCTGAGTCTGTTTCTTCTTATTAGTTTCATGGTGTCTCTGAGCTTGGCTTTAAAAGGGGGTTTTATGTTGTTGCTGTTTTCACTTGTACTTGTTTGTACTGCATCTTCTGTCTGGTTGGATTTATACTTAGTCCCAGCACCCATTCCCAAAAAGAGGCATTTTGTCTTCTGCTAGGCCGTTATTGTAAATAAGAAGGAGTTTTTAAACTGACTTGATTGTCTGGTCAAATAGAAATTATTTTTAAAATACATTTTAAAAGCACTTAAACTTAAAATGGTTCAAATGTTTTATCAAAGAGACGTTAGACCTTTTTGTCCAGCTTCCTGGCTTCCATCTCAAAATTCACCGCCCGGTTATCTTTTATTTCTTCAGCACTGATCTGCAGGGTGAGAGAGCGGAAGGGGTCAACCAACCGGGTCACGGCACACCATAGAGTCCCTTTCGCTCATACTGATGCTCACCGTAATGGTTCCTTTTCCAGCAGGCTTGTTATTCTTCAGCACCAGCGGTCTGGTCAGTGTCCTGCTCGACACCACCTGCAGGTGAAAGTTGGTAGTGAATGTTGTTGTCCTCATTAACACTAGTCTCAGCCTCTTCCGTTCATCAGCGCTACGCCACATAAGCAACTCTGTGCTGAACGTCTGATGCATACACCCCTCATAAGCTCGACTGACCTTCTGGAAGTGAGGAAGTCGATTTTCATTGGCTGTTTGCATTGTCACTCACTAAATTTGTATCCGTAAAGCTGGTGCGACGCTAGTGCAGCGCTTTATTTACAAATGTCAGTAGTTACCTTTATTTTAGGCAGTAACCATAGCCTGCTTATCTAACAAATATAAAATACCTGTCATGTTGGCAAGCTTCTCAACAGATTCAACAAACAAGTTTAATGTCTGACTTTGAGTTACGTACAGTAGTTGGTCGTTGTGCATGTCAATCAAAACACCTCTCCTGTCAAGTAGGCGGGTCTTGACGCAGTTAGCCAAGCGCCTGTCCCAGACTTTACCCAAGTAAAGGCTGACTCTGCGAGACTACCACTACACTGACAGGAAACGTGCACCACAGGACAAGTACCTCCTGTGGTGCACTTTCTGGCAAACAACTCTGTGGGTAGACGCAGAGACCGCCGACAGCGGCTGCCAAAAAGTGGGAACCAAGCAGTTTAGACACATTGGCTCGTATTTCATCTGTGTGTCAACAATGCTATTGCTACATTAGCATTGCTGAGGGTGGCGTCAGATTACACCTCCAGCACACGGCCTCTCCTTTACCACTTCTGTCCGTCAAGGACTTCTTGAAATCTTCCCTGCTTTCAATGACTCGTTGCATGCATGCGCAGTTGCAAGTGTGCAAGTGCAAATGTTTAAAGGCCGCCTACTGTAACATTCAGGTTTCTCAAGTTGTGTCAGTCTAAAGGGAACTGAAAAGGCTAGCCGAACTATGAAATCTATCAAACATACCACTTAAGACTAAACCACATTTCAGGATTGTAACTAATCATCTCAGAGCTACCAGGCCACACACACTCAACATGAGTGTGAGTGTGAAGAGAGAATTTAAGGCACGTTTAACAAAAAGTGCAAGGCCGCGTTCAGAATGGTGGAACGTTTACTTTACGTTCAATAAACGTGAACAGCAGTAGCCTGAATGCCAGTTATCACAACAAGTGGTTTGGGCTGTCTGTTGAAAAACAGGCACACGACATGACTAACAACAGCAAAGCGGTAATTTCTGTTTTAACTGCTGTAGATCGTTAACCTGACATGCCAGATGAATTGTTGTCACAAGTTCATCTGGGGAGCCGTACATTGAAACTGTTTGTGAATGGCTGTGCTTTCAAGGAAATACGTTGCAGTTGATTGGATGAACCATCTGGTCGTTTTCGCTGTCGGCACACCTAAACCACGCCCGTATAGCTATAAACACAACACTGAAGATCAGTTCCATTCAAAACGATTCCTAGGCTATCCAGACTGATTCTCACGGTGAGGGTACTGTTGTTTCAACTGTACAGTACAGATACACAAGATTATGGTAGATACAACCCCCTCTGTTAGTGCTGTAGAGCAATAAGCATGTACGAACTGCGCGGAAGGACATATGTCCACAATGGCCATGTCAGCATACTCTGATTTTACATGCAGTTGATTTCAGGAATGAGGTTGTGTGCATTTAAGATGGTAATGAAAGTTTGAAAATGAATACTTGTACTAAACAGGGACGGTGACAAATGCTCATAATTATGTATAAAAACCTTAACAGGTTTCAAATACAGTATGTTCTTTCACTTCATATAAACATCATAAAGCAACACTCACCATGTCAATTAAATGCAGCAAATGTCTATTAAAGTAGTTGAAGACTGCGTAAAACATTTTAGAGAAAACGTGTCATTCAGAAAAAAATAAAAAATAAATAACAATTTTGTTTAAATTAAACAATGGAGTCAGATACTCTAACGATGGTGGGCTGATGAACACAGGGCAGCTAATTATGCCTCTCTCTCTCTCTGACACCTCAAAGGACGCACTGTCCATGGGTTTTGGCGTGCCTTGTAGAGCCTCCGCTCTTTACCCGGGAAAGACGGGTCCGCATCCCGGGTGGGATGTGGACCCCTAACACACAAACATCTCCTCGCAGCTTCTGAGTGTTTTGGTTTTGATCCAGTTCAAATATCAACAATCATTCTTCAGCATTGCTGACTCCATCTTTAAAAACAAAACGTTCGGATCTACGGGAGAAAGATCCCCACCTGACCAAGTGTGCACTCCAGTTCTCCCAGGAAGTCGTCGTCACTGAGGTCAACAGTCTTGTTGTCTATGTCGTAGAGCCCAAACTTCAGCTTCTGCACCGTCTCAAAGCAATAGTCGACGCTGAGCTTCTTTGAAAATTTGGGGCAGAGGCAATTCTGGACTTTCTCCGTGCGTGACACCTGTTGAGAGCATTTACATTTGCCTTCACTTGGTGACTCCAGCATTCACGCACGCACACACAACACACCACAAATTATAATATAGGCTACATTTAAGGGCAATACAATATAACAATAGCAATATAAATCTTTCCATCCGGGGTTAACAATGAACAAATTTAACGCAAGGCATTCATTCAAATGGGTCACCTATTATAACAGGTGCTGTGCATTTAAAACAGAACCTTCTGTATTCTGACATAGCCTAAAATATGTATTCTGTATTCTGACTGAGTTTTGTTTTGGACGGATACATACATGTGCTTGTGACAGCCTGCCCTTGACTACTGTACTTATGCACTTTCCCCGACATGTTGATGTATGTGGGTAGCGGACTGTACATTTGTATATGTTTAACCTGAAGAAGAAGAATTATCTTCTGCATTTGTATGATTGTGAAGAAGGCTGTGTATAGTTATATGAGCAGGTGGTGTTGGGATAAGCACTTAATCCGTTTTACTGGTATAACTGTTACAGTAGCCCATATTACCTGTAACCAACCCCATTACAACTAGTCCTGTGGAGATTGCGTTAAAGTGGGCGAGGCGGTGTGTAGGCGTGGCCTACTGTTTGCTTTCACATGCGAAACAGGCTCACTGTAAAAACCTACCTACTGTAGCAATAGTTATATGGTAACACGTCAACCATATAGTTATACTGTAACAACCGACCCCACCTGGTTCACATAATATGAGGTGTGTGTGTGTGTGTGCGTGATTATTTGATTGTGATGTGTTGACAGCCGATCCAACTATTCTACTACCTACCTCGTACCACTGAGACCCAGCGTTGCTCATCTGTAGCACACATAGCGGGTCGGATTTGGAGCCAATGTCTTTGTCCATCAAGTTTTCACAGGACACAGTCAATTCTACCTTGGTTACACACCGGGCCGCCATGGTAGGGATACTGTAGGCAAGCAGAGACAAACACAGCCTATAGATATTGGTCGTCCCCATAATGTCCGCAAACTACACGAAAAGGGAGTAGGCAGGCCTACATATGTTGGACTTAATGCAGGTCTCCACATATGTAGATGTTGTCACAACATATCTTCCTACTGCCTGGGCGTTCAGGACACATTCCACTAGCGTGTGGAAACTGACAGAATAATAAGATCGTGGTTGGGAGGGTGGGGTGCCACAACTTTCAGTGGATCACTATCGTTAGCCAGTTAGCTAACAAACTAGGATCGAAAAACTGTAGACATTATTCTTTATGCAGAACAACTCACAAATATCACACGCAATAACCACTGTTTGAATATAAAAACGTAGGCTTACCGTGTACTTGAGAGTTGAGCCCGAACAACGTCCCCAGTACTGCGGTCTAAAGCTAGAAACGTCAAATTTTGTTAAACTGGGATTGTAAAAGGGGTGGAGCCGAGTGGAGATGAGACCAATGGTATGTGACGCGGGCAGACGCATTGATGAAAAACAAAACGTACACGATATAAAATATAAACTCGTAAAACATTATCAACTCGTGACTAGTCACATACAACATTATCAACTCGTGACTAGACACATACAACATCAACTCGTAAAACATTATTAACTCGTGACTAGACATACAACAATATCAACTCGTAAAACATTATTAACTCGTGACTAGACACATACAACAATATCAACTCGTAAAACATCAACTCGTGACTAGCCACATACAACAATATTAACTCGTAAAACATTAACTCGAGACTAGACACATACAACAATATCAACTCGGAAAACATTATCAACTCGTGACTAGCCACATACAATATTAACTCGTGACTAGCCACATACAACAATATCAACTCGTGACTAGACACATACAACAATATCAACTCGTAAAACATTATTAACTTGTGACTAGACACATACAATATCAACTCGTAAAACATTATCATCTCGTGACTAGCCACATACAACATTAACTCGTGACTAGACACATACATCAACTCGTGACTAGCCACATACAACATTAACTCGTAAAACATTATTAACTCGTGACTAGACACATACAACAATATCAACTCATCAATAGCCACATACCTTTTAAATAGTTTGTTTTGCTTTCATGAAAATCTGAATTCTAAAATAATTAGTATTGTGAAATTGCACTTCCAATATTTTTGCAATTCCATGGGCCTAAAAATAGACACTACAAGAGTAAAGTTTTTATTTCAGTTAGCAGGGTAACATACGAATCAACATATAAACAATCCAATAATTTGATTACATGTATATACATATTTTATAACTCTTTAGTCAAAACATTTGCAAACCTCCCCACCTAGGCTACAACTGCCTTATATGTTTCTATAGATTTGGTATAAACCCTGCATGTGTTTAACGCAGAACAGCAAGTAACATGCAGTAACAACAAAATGAAATAAAAGCAATGAACATTGACACCTAAATCATAAACTTAATTATACCTAATCTAACCCTACACAATTCACTGCCTTATATTCTGGTAAAACACATGAAATATATTACAGTAGACAAAAAGTGCATTCAAAAGGGAAAAAGCACTTTTTTAAAGGAAGGCATCACTGAAAATGTAACTACAGTGTGTTTTCTTTAATTAACATCCAGGTAGTGATGCAATTTCGTCATAAAGTAGAAATTCTCTAAACTAACGATCCAAAACAATGCTTTCAGAGTACAGTAACTGACATCCACACCGCCTCCAAAGGAACAAGGAATTTATGATGGTACCATTTTCTAATTAATTTTTCTAGATTTTTTCTATAAGTTTATTGTACCGTAGTCCTATATTACATTAAATTATTTTTTACAACAATTATTTTGCCTTTTAAACCACCATGTAGGCTTTTTTCTTGGCCAATTGTTAGTCTGCAGCCACATGTGCACTGTGAGTATCATTTCATTACCATTCAGTAGGATGCTTTCTTTGTGTAGCTGACAAATAAACATGGAAACTTTAAACTTGGAGACTTGATATGTGATCATTGACCTGTGGCTTCAAGTCATCGCTATTACAACAATGTTGCCACAATCATGTGTTGCCACAATCAAATGTATTTTCATGGGAAAATGCGTCAGGTTCAACGCACAGCAGCCGATGGTTGGTCGCAGAGGGGGGTGTCTGCGTTGGGAGGCCTCAGGTTCAAGGAGTTGAAGAAGGTCTTCACCTGCCCTGGGATTTCCGCCAACACGCACTGAGCCAGCGCCTCCCGGGGGCCCTGGGGAGGAAGCGCACACCGGGGGTCAGCTCCACAGAGGGGACGCTGCTTCACATTAAAGGTAGAGTCAGCGATGCTGGAGAAAGATGGCTGATATGTTGCCAAGGCTGGGATATCGCTTTGTTCATGTTCCTGATCCAGAAACACCAGACCAAAGTGTATTTAGCTAACAAATTGCTGACTCCACCTTGCAACACAATAAGTTGCACTGGTATTGAAACATACGTAAGGTGGTGTGTGCAGCTTCACATTTAGACATTTAGTTTTGTTCTGTTTGTTTTGTACTACACCGCACACGCACACGCCAAACTCCACACTCAACCACTCGAGCCCGACCGATATGGGGTTGATACCGATACGATACCAATTCAGTGCTGATATTGCTATTCGTATTATACAGTGAAAAACATATTAGTGTTTTACTGCAATATAAAACGATCATGTATCAAGTTAAATCAACTCCATCTTTAGTTCTGATGGATTTTGTGTTTTTAAAGGGTTTTCTTCACCTCTGGCTATCTGTCAGACAATGACAAACAATATTTTGCATGGATGCCACAAGTTTGATTACAAAGATATGAACCAGTGTTCACTCCAGGCGCACTCTGCTGGTCAAACTAGGTTATGACACGTAGTTCACTGTTTTTCCAGTAAAGACTATGGCAGCCAAACTTAAAGAGTAATTGCCCCCTAAATTGTGATGGCTCTACACGTAAATATCTGTTAAAAATCACCCGATGTCCTTGCAGGCTTCTGAGGGTACTTTGATGCGCTTGTGCATCATCAGATTAAAATGATGTTAAGGCTGGGGCCCCCTCTCAGCCCCTCCCCTCCCTCAGCTGCTTGACTACATTTTATCATTTTTCAAAGTCGTGCAGTGGGTGGAGTCGGGGCAGAGTCAGAGCTGAGGGTGAAGTACATTTTAAAGTTGTGGTGAAGCGATTCTAATCCAATGCACGTTTTGACACATTCAGAGAATATCTTTTTACAGTCCACAAGCTGTCCGTTCTCACTGAAATACAACGAGGAGCACCAATAAAAAACTAAAACAACCAAGCTGATTGGCTGAAACAAGCATGCAAGCTTATTGTATCCCACTTTAATGGGGATTTACTTCAAGTAAGGACTAGCCTGGCTCCATATGACTATTGCTCTCAGTTCAATCTTTCTCACTGAGATTATAGTCTGGAAACCCTGTTCGTATGAAGGAGCGCTGATTGGGTAAAGGCTGACCAGTATAGTTTCAAAATAAACCAGGGGTAGGAGGCAACGACACCTTGTTAACACCTCCCACTGGAGCGTTGCCACAACATATTCATGGTGTCGTACTGGCTCTCGTTACACCAGGCTAGCTAAGGACCAATCACAGACACACACGTCACGTGACATAAAAACAAGGAAGGCAATTCGCTCTCACATTCTGGAACTTTCTGAAGGGCACAAACTGGACGATGTCCCGCTGGGCGACCTCGCCCCTCGGCGAGCGTAGATGCGTGTTGTCCCCGTCCAGGAACTTCATGTCGTTGAAGTCGGCCCCGCCCACCCCGACGATGATGATTGACATGGGCAGGCGGGAGGCGGCCACTATAGCGGACAGCGTCTGGTCCATGTCGGTGATCACGCCGTCCGTAATGATCAGCAGTATGTGGTATTCCTGTTATGTGGTTATTAAAACACTGAGTTAGGTCTTTTTATTATTATAATGAAAACTACTACTATGTAGTGCATAATCCAAAAATACATGTTTAATAATTGATATGACAATTGAATGATATTAACAAACTGCTGTTGCAGTTTTTTGCTTGCAAGTTTAATTTGCCAGTGATGGTTGGGAGCCTGAATAGGTGGTGAAGTAGGTGCTGCCTGTTATAATTAAGAAACTTAAACTTTAATTTAAAAAAGTTGGGTCTAATCTTGACTACCCATAACCTTCTGAGGTCACGATTGCTTGAAAATTGGTGGAAAGCAAGGTAGGTGTGATTATCTTTAGAAAACAGGCCTCTCGGTAATACTACAACCTCTTTACGCTGCTACTGTTTCTGACGATTACTTCTTACGATGTTTGTTACGAATTCCCGTGCGACAAACACGGAAATGTGAAAAGGGTCTATTGGCCAGTACTAGTGTTCTATTTGATGTGTTCTTTTTTTTGTTTGTTAATAAGTCATCTTTTATATTTAATATTGACATTTATTTTTATTAAATAATACACAAACAATCGCCCAACATGTAGCCGAGAAGCTGCTCAGATAAAGGCTGTTGAATGGAGAAGCTGATTGTATAGGCCACTGTTATCACAGCACCATTCTTCAATCAGTTATGTCAGAATGGCCATCTGGGTGTCCTCGTTGTAATGACATTCCCTGCAACTGGACAGCACACCAACCATTAAGCCAGAGACATTACATAAGGACATATGCCACTAATTGTGAATGGAGCTCTATGGGAGAATTCTGAAATGGCAAATTTGGCAGTTGGAGTAAAATAGCCTAATCGTCTGCTTTGTAACTGCCCAGCATTAACTTATTTAACCAATCGTGTGGTTGCACTAGCTAACTGTTGTGCATGCGTAGTAGAAGTTTAATCTGTAAGGAAAACTGCTTTCTAACCCTTATTTTGGGGGGAAAGTCACCCAATGTTTTAAGCGGTTTCGATTTAGGCAGTTTTTACATCCCGGTGACCATTGAAAGTGCAGTTACGGCTCTTCCCCATTAATTTAATTACAATTCTTCCTAATAACTTACTAGAGGCTAGACTAGAGTGGCAAGACTTTCCTATAATAATCACTTTGGTTAAACCATTGTCTTAGCCAATGTGCATATGCTCTCGGCGGTAGGGTCAGTGGAAAGGAGGAACAATCCTAGGATATTTTTTATGAGTTGTCTCCATTCAACACACGAGAAGGCGGGCTACCATGGTGATGCTATACTCACAGAGGCAGTGCTCTGACGGACAGCTTGCCTGGCCACATGGTTGACGATGGGTGCGAAGTTAGTGGGGCCGTACAGCTTCACCTGGGACAAGCATTGTCGATAGGCCTGTACCACCTCCTCTATCCCTAGAGACACACGTGCACACACGCACGAGAGCACGGACACGCACTCACAGACACACGTGCGCACACACGCACAAACACGTGCAGGCACACACACATGCACATGCACACACACACGCACACACGTGTACGCACACATGTGCACGCGCACGCACACACAAACGCACGCGCGCACACACACACACACACACACACACACACACAAAGCACACATACACACACACGTGAACAGGCACTGAGGAAACGGCACATCTGATAATGGAAGAGGAATGGATAAACAGAAGAAAAGAGAGTGTGTGTGTGTGTGTGTGTGTGTGTGTGTGTGTGTGTGTGTGTGTGTGTGTGTGTGTGCATAGCAGAGCCATAACCCCCATGACAATAAAGGCTTTGTGTTGTCCAGTGACAATAAATGACAATAAAGGCTTTGCGTTTCTATTAAAGCCCAGTGTTGTGAAGGCTCTGGCTCAGCGTACTGTACCTGCACAAAAAGGATTCAACGTGTTGAAGTTGAGAGGAAACTTGTGGGAAACCTGGAGGTCACAGAACATCCACAGTGGGTGGGATCGCACAACAGCACAACATGAACAAACACTGGGTGCGTTCAGTGGACTAAACGTTGGCTACGTTTAGTACCAAACAAATGGGAGAAAATGGCAAATGTTACCTTCCATGTTGGTGGGACCTGGGCTCCAAAACCAAATGCAGGAAACATCTTGTCACTGCACAGACAACAGCAAATCACTAGGTACACCCAGAGCCAATGAACTGTTTATTCACAACAACGGAGTCTCAAAATAGTTCCCGGAAGTTAGCAAGCTTAATTCTATTTTAAATGTAAATCAGTGCATTTATTTACTACCAGAAATGTAAGTAAAATTAGTAAATAAAGCTATGCACTTGCATTGCACTGTAATTACGGATATAGGCTTGTGAGTGACAATGCTAACATCCAATGCTAATCTACAATACCACTTCCTGAAAGTTCTGTCGAGCTTACAGGGGTCTATGTATCAGACGTTCAGCACAGAGTTGCTTATGTGATGTGGTGCTGATGGATGGAAGAGGCTGAGACTAGCACCAGGTAACATCTCGTCCTTTGTGTTTATGTTCACTATACAGATTTATCACCACTGAAACCTGACGGACTTGGCCTGAGGTGCATTCAGATTGACAACGGTGAACGTTTGCAAACATATTCAAACAGTCTTTTGTTTGCTTTTCGCCGCAAACATTTGTCATGCGACCTCAGGAGGACGTTTTCAGTGACGGACGCTGAGCTAACTCTATGATCCTTCCATATAGGACCAGGCAGATGGCCTTACACACCTGCGTCTAACAGCTAGAAAAAAAATATATGGGACAGACTGTGACATTCTGCGTACCTGTCGTAGTCCTGGATGACCAAGCCCACTTCCCAGATCGCAGCCAAGTATTCATTGTAGCCCTCTGGGTTGATGTAGTGCAGGGACTGTGGGGTACTGGGGTCCCCGTTAGAGCCTGTGAAGTCCACGGCTATCTGGATGGAGCATGTGTGGAACAGCAGAGACTGTAACTGACGTGTCAATTATAAAAACGGGACTAAATCGACGTGGGATATATTTTCACTACAGATTTTGCATTCACTTCACTATATGAGGTTCCATGAGTCCAGGGTTAAAAGCAGAAGAGCCAAACCCTGTTGTGCATTGTTAACGAATAGCCATCTGGACGAAACAAACTCACAGTAAAGTTGAGCCGGCAGCCACCCATGATGTAATCCAGGAAGGTATATTCTTTTATTATCTGAAGATGAACATTAACATGATAATGCGCTTTATTTTAAAACATTTAATTTGACATTTTAAATATTACATTTTAAACTACAAAAACACAATTTGGTGAACACGTTCATACAACTATCAAACTGTCAAAATGTCAATGCATATATTGAATATAGTATTGCATTCAAAGTAGCCTAATAGCTAGTTTTTAATATTATTTGTTGTTGTTTAATCATGCTATCTGAACATGTAAGCAGATAAATAACATTTAACAACACAAACAAAATATTTGCAGGCAGACAAAGCAATAAGCCTATCAGCAAAAACCAGAGGGGAGGTGTTTTGGGGAACAGCGCAGTGTTTGGTTAACCTGACATGCCAGAGGAATTGTTGTCACAAGTCCATCTGGGGAGCCTACATTAAAACTGTTTGTGAGTGGCTGTACTTTGAAAAAAATACATGGCAGTTGATTGGATGAACCATCTGGTTGTTTTTCGCTGTCAGCACCATTGTCGGCACACCTAAACCACGCCCGTATAGCTATAAACACAACGCTAATTGGAAAACCAGGCCCGTGTAGCATTAAACACGACGCTGATTAGAAAGTTCACTTGCTACTCGGACACATTCTAAATGATTCCGAGGCTTTCCAGACTGATTATCAATGCGAAGTTAAACTCATTTTTAGTGATTGACACGTCCAAGAGTCTCTTTCCAAGTAAAAGTAATGTTAAGGCGAAAATATTACATGTGTAGCTTTGCCTGTATCATATACATAATTATACATTATATTTGTGAAGAAAGGATTATTGTATAATCAACAAAAAAAACATCTATGCTATTGTTATCGCATTGCTGTTAATGATAGGAACATCGCTGTACCTTGCATTGCTTTATAATAACAATGCCTGAGTTTCTGTATCCCTTCTTCTTTTTCTTCTTCTTATTGTTTATGCATTCAAACTCCGCCTGTAGGAATGGAAAGGAGATACATTTGGTTATCTGTTAAAGCTTTAGATCATGTCAGAGACATGAGACATGAGACACATGCATTCAAACTCCGCCTATAGGAATGGGAAGGAGATATATTTGGTTATCTGTTAAAGCTTGACATCATGTCAGTGACATTAGACAGACACATTTACATTTACATTTACAGCATTTAGCTGGTGCGTTTATCCTAAACAACCTACAGTATAATCAGTATTGTCGATAGCTGAATAGGTCATATACCAGTAAATGAAACAAATAACATTCTGTTGAAAGTATGACAGTGCCATGTCACCAGGGCTAATAAGATATACAATAGAACATTACATATATATGATTAAATCCTTCTATAATAAAAATTAACAAATGCTAACAGCATATAAAGCGATTGTGTGTCTCACCGCGTACGTCTGTGAACACTCTTGGATTTGGGTGATAGACGTCTCAAACGCCCCGATGTACTTGTGAGATCCGCTGCCTCTGTAGTCGTAACACTCCACCTGGTCGGGAAGCCGTGAAACACATCAGGGGGTTAGCGAGGCGGTACGCACACTTTCAAATAATGTCAGTCAGACAAATCAGGCAATAGAGAAGCAATGGGAATGGCAAAGCCTACTGTATATTAACAGCATACACAGTGCGCCATTTTCAATATGTTCAGTGAAGATGATAAATGTATGGAACCTAGGCCAAATCAGGTATCAGTCTACATAGCTCTGCTTGCGGTCTGTCTGTCTGTCTGTCTGTCTGTCTGTCTGTCTGTGTGTATGTGTGCATTTAGCTGGACACTAAGACCAATGCAGCGTTAACACAACTGGGTAATGACACAGCAGGCTCAATCAATGCAATGGCTAAGACATATTAGAAGTTGGGGTGCACAATATATTGACTCAATATCGTTCCATCATGTTGAAAATGTTGCAGAGAGTATGCAATATTCCGTTGATCTTGTGGAGAGATGTGTCTCCTGGCTGTGTGGCTTAGTTGCGTTTGATTTTAGACGTAAAAATAAGATGTGTGGTTTAGGAAGACAATGATAATGCAGATTGAAGAGGAAGCATTGGCCATATTGGCAATATTCCTCCTTGGTAGCTTGGAATTACTTGTTGTACCAGTCCAATATGACTGTTGAAAACGTGCTGTTTTGATATGTGATTAATCTATTTTGATGCATGTTCCCATAACGTTTGTTTTTACTTGCGTAAAATCGTGTTAACTTAACCTACAAGCTTTTGACGGGCCTCTGAGGGAACTATAAGGTGTTTGAGAAGTGTCACTTTGAGCCTAATTGTAAGCTAAAACACTTTTTTTGTCAAAATCACCAAAAATCTCCTCGCATTCTGCTAACTTACCATTCGCTCTCTGTGCGTGCTGAATAACCAGGTACTTCTACACAGCCCTGGCTCCATAAATAGGAACATAAACAAAGTGGCAAACACCGCTCACAACAACCTCCGTGAAGTTGGCACCCCATATGATAAAAGTGTGAATAAAAATATTTCGATACATTTGTGCATCGTTTGTGCATCGTTTGTGCATCGTTTGTGCACGCAAAATAAAAATGTGTGCACAAACCGTTTTAGAGAAACTAAACATTACTCTTTTTGCAATGATGTGATGTCCTCAGCCTCTTATTAATGTTAATACAAGTTTTAACTCATCACATTCGTTTGTGCATGTGCACAGATGATTTTAGAGTTTAGAGAAGATTTTAAGTTTTATTGAGGTTTATTTCATGTAAACAGATGACGTCATCGTCCTGCCGTTTGTCTCGTGCTAGAATGGGCTCGCTAAAATGGTTTGAATCAATAGACATTCACATTCTTGAATGACCGACCCTGCGTTAAACTGGGAGGAAAATGGGCAACACCAGACCAAACGTATAAACTGAGGTCACACACAAGCGAATGAAAAGTAATGGGAAACTCACTAACACTGTTTGGAAAAACCCCGTCCCTGACAAGTAAACTTTGTTAGGAAGTAAATCAATATAGAAAAATATTAATACAGTCACACAAACATCAGCTACAGTAAGGAAAACACTTCCAAGAATGAAAGGAACACATTTTTCATGACAAAGCAGAACGTTTTGCACTAAACCACAACAAGGTGTCAAAAGTCAAACACATGATGGGCAGGGTGTTTTGGGTGTGTGTTTGTTATGTGTGTACCCTTATTGGCCTCTCTATATCAGCGCCACACAGCGACTGGAGTGGGATGCGAAAAGGTTCCCACGCCGGGCTCAGGTTGCACGTCACCGTCTACGCAGCAGAAGAGAATCCCGTAAACAGAAACAAGCATTGTGTTAGCGAGTGTTATTTGTACTTTGTACATATCCCAGTCCACAAGCAGCATCTTGACAGCATATTTAACTAGTCTGGGACACGTCTGTGTAAAAAAAGAAATCATATTTTATATATCAGCAGCGGAATTTAGTTTATTGTTTTACATTATTGCAATGTGACACTGTTGAATAGAATATTATTTATTTACTTGTGCTGGTCTGTGCAACAAAATTATCACACACGCACGCGCACGCACACACACACTGATACTCATAAAAACAAGCCGTTGTAGATACCTCGGTCCTGTGGACCAGCACCCATTCGGTTTCTCCTTTCTTGTAGAACTCCAGGAAAGGGTCTGACTTTCCAAATAAGTCCTAGAAGTTAGCAAGCAGGCAAGGTAAGGAAGTTAGCAAGCAGGCAAGGTAATGAAGTTAGCAAGCAGACAAGGTAAGGAAGTTAGCAAGAAGACAAGGTAAGGAAGTTAGCAAGCAGACAAGGTAAGGAAGTTAGCAAGCAGGCAAGGTAAGGAAGTTAGCAAGCAGACAAGGTAAGGAAGTTAGCAAGAAGACAAGGTAAGGAAGTTAGCAAGCAGGCAAGGTAAGGAAGTTAGCAAGCAG
>JAODUE010014626.1:0-25991 GCA_027564755.1 Amblyopsis hoosieri
AGAGAGAGAGAGAGAGAGAGAGAGAGAGAGAGAGAGAGAGAGAGAGAGAGAGAGAGAGAGAGAGAGAGAGAGTCAGAGTCATCTCAGTTAGGTCTACATTATGTCTGGTTAGATCATCAAGATGAGCATTGTGCTTATGTCACAGAAATTGTTCAGTCAAATACCGACCTTTATAACATTTTACTCGGAACCCTTCCTGAAGGGAGATCTAGAGCTCCCTGAAAGAAATTCTAGCAGGTTGGGATGTCATGAAATCCCACCTTTCCACCAGCACTAATGAAAACAACAATTGTACACATTTCCCAAAATAAGTAATGTTTTTCTATCCTAGAGGAGGAAGTCATTTTCCGAAGTTGGGATGGTGACGTCTTCAAAGCCAGCACACAGAACAACAAGACAGTTGTCTTACTGAAAAACACGACATTTGTAAGTACTGGAGTCACTGGAACTGCAAGGAATTTGTAAGTTAAAGGAGACTTGTGTTAAACTCTCCACTCTATAGCATCCTTACCTCAATATACTGTTAAATCCAAACAAGGTTATTTGCTGTAAAATTATTCCTCTGGCATGGCACATAATGAACTAATCGTTTAACCTCAGTTGACGTCCATTGTTTCTTCAAACATTACTATGAAAGTGTCTACAAAGCTGATCGACTACTGTCACTTTAGTATGTAAGTTCATTCAGAAATCAAAATCACTTTTTTAAAGGTGCTACGTTTAATGTTTAGTTTAAAACCAAAAGCCAACCCAACCTATCAAGAAAGGAATAAGAAATGTCAGTTTTGATGATATGTCAAAGATCTCTTTGAGATATTTTCTGAAATGAACAGATGTGTCCGGTCCGTAACCTTGTATTACCACATTGTACCTCAAGGGGCAAGGGACAAATTTAATTACACAAATATTGTGCATTTGAATCAGTTCATAGAACATTAATTTTAAACAAGCATTGATTGCACAAGTAAGTGAAGTCTGAGTGCATATTTAGCTTATAGTAATATGCTCAAGGCATAGGCTATAAAACATTTATTTTAGGAGAATCTGGTAATTACACCAACATTGTTCTAGTGAAGCTATAGCCTAGTTTGTTCGCACAAGACGTACATACAGCCTGATCACTATATGCCCTGGCATTCAACTGAACTTCTAGACTTGTTTTCCACCCGATTGATTCAGAAGAGTACCATAACAACCGTAAATGGATTATGCTTGATGCTAACTCAGTTTCTAACGGACTGGTGTGTAAACCGCTGTACATTTAAATGAGGCATAATGACCTCGTGGACAATTCAAGCCGTTTTTCTTGCCAATGTGTGTCCCAATGTGTGTCCCAAGCACACCCCAGACTATGTTGATTGTTAACAGTTTTGTTGGGGTTGCATTTACAGGACCGCTCAACAACCATAGCATTGTAGTGTCTGTATTGGAAACCTAGCTGGTGCAGCCACCACCATCCACACATTGTCCGGAACCATGTCAGCATCTACTCTTGACGACAATTCCCCCGCCAAGCAAGAGATAACAACACACCATTGGCTCAGCACACAGATCTCTTTCTCAGCACAGGGAATGCCACCGTCGATATGCTGTCCTTGACGAAGGCAGCATCTTCCCCCGATGACATCACCAGACCAGAGCTGCATCATCCACACTGCCTCCAGGATCGTGACAGCATCTCCCATTCACCACACTCAGAGAAAGAGAATCAGGAGCCAGAAACACATAAAACCGACAGGAAGGAACCCAATGTATGACCATTTAGTCCCCTAAATGGTTAGTAAATAGCTAGTAAATGTTCCCCAACTAAATGTTTCACTATACAAATAGGATTTATGTTTGATTTTGAAGGTCGAAACCGTACTAGCCCCCCTAACATTAGCTGGGAGGGAATTCCATAAAAGTGGGGCCCTATGTCAGAATGCTCTAAAAATCCTGCTGATTTCTTTTTAACTTTAAGGATGGATAGCAAGCCTGCATTTTGTGAGTGTAAGGCTCAGGATGGAACCTACGGTATCACTAGATCAGATAAATAGGAAGGTGCCAATCCATGTAATGCTTTATAGGTAAACACATAAACTCAGATAAACTGGCAGCTAATGAAGTTTGGCAATGATTGGAGTAATGTGATCAAATATTCTAGAGATTCTGGCAGCAGCATTCTGTACCATCTGAAGACTTTTAAAAATACTCTCTCAGAAGACCAGAGAGTAAACCATTATAGTATTCTAAACGTGAAAATACAAACGCATGAATAAGACTCTACATCTATCAAAGATAAAATCAGCAGAATCTTTGTAATGTGTCGAAGATGGAAAAATGCTATTTTTATTTCATATGCAAATAAAAAAAAGCGCACATATCAATCCTACATTTTCTGCTGAGTTATTCTGAGTAATATTACAATTGTCAAAGTTAAGTGTGGCATCATTAAACAGGTGTCTGTGCCTGGCTGGTCCAATAATAAACATTTCAATCTTATCTGGGTTCAGGTGAAGAACATTTAAATACATCCATTGTTTAATTTCCAAAGGCATGACTCTAAGATTCTAAGATAAAGTTGGGTTTCATCAGCATAACTATGAAAACTAATACCATATTTACATATAATATCACTCAGTGGTAGCATATAAATGCAAAATAACAAAGAGCCCAGCACAGAACCATGGAGCCACAGGTAACCTTATGGTAGTCTGAGGTCACATTAACATGAGCTACACAGTGTGTCCTTTAGGTTAAATAAAAGAGAAGAGCTCATGCCAAGTGCACCGTACCATAGGAAAACAATAGTCTTGCTGGCGACAAGTTTCTGTGTGATCAAGGCCTACAAGTAACTAAACGCAGAGCAAGGCTATTCCCTGGTTTTTGTGTTTCTTGGCATTCACTTGCTGCCTACAAAGCATTACAGTTACCTGCAAACCATAGTCTATACCATTCCATATGGGGTTGATATTGTTAGGCTGATTGTGGCTGTTTCCTTGTTGATATGGCACGGGAATATTATAAAATAGCAGTCTTGTTGGCTCTCAGTGTTTTATCAATTTAGTTGAATTGTGATATTCTTGCCTTGATGTTATAAATAGGCTAAATCACTTTTGTACCCTATTGGCTTTTTTAACCATTTGACTGTATCATTAGACTGTGTATGTGGACACGTTTAATCGGATTTACTGAGAAATTGGCGATAGGAGCCGACCGCTCTTGAGTGGGAGGGTGAAATAAGGACGCTACAATATTCTGGTGAAATGCTTACCCCTAATGTTTTGGAGAAGATGGTAATTTTCTTCACAGATCACCTTTAATGCAGTCAAAGTGTAAACATATCTCAGAATTTTTACCGATCAGGATTAAAAATGTATTTGGGAAAAGAAAACCATTATAGTGGTGATCAGCTTTGAAGACACGTTCGTTTTTTAAATTGAAAAGATATACAATTGTTAATTTCCGTTTAGTACCGCAAATGAGCAATCATTTACTGCCCGATGACGTCAAACATTTATGAACAAAATTTTTTCAGTACACCAGCTAAATGATTGAAAAGGAATACAGTATGTTGTATGACAATAGCGAGTCGATTGTAGCCTCTACCGTGTTTAAAGTAAAGTAAAATTGAAATTATGGTATTTTGGTAAATGTTTTTATCAAGATGAACATATTGAGAAGCCAACTACACAAATTAAACAGTATTTTCTGTTTGTTTATCCTTCCACAGGCAACATTTAAAGCCTCCATGTTTGCTGTGTCTCCAGATCAGAACTTTGTTCTCCTAGGATATGATGTTATGCAGGTGAGAATCTGTTAATATTCCATAAGAACGTGTTCTGATGTTTGTGTTTGATGGAGCAGCCATGGTGCAGGTGGTAGTTCAAACTGATATCAATCTGCAGATCCTGATATCAAATGTACTGTATTACCATAGGAGCAGGTATGTCCCAATGGATGAACCAGGTTAAAAACAACCTTTTTGTCACAAGGTGACAAATCAACTTACATGTACTTACACAGTTTACAATAATGTCAAAGGCTTAGTGAGAGTGATCCTTTGATATTTACTGCTACTCTATGTAATACAGAACACTTACATTAAAGGCCAGCCATTACTATCTAAGAATGTTTTGTTAGGGATGCAACAATATATTATCTTAATGTTTGGTGTGCCCCTACAGTACTGTTCACATTTGAACAAATGTATTTATACCTGGAATACCTGGAACTGTATCTTTTTTCAGTACTTTACTCTCTATGTAATACCTAATGTAATTCCACTCGTCAAAAATAAATTCAAACTTCTCATTAAATATCGCATTACAAACCAGCCACAAATGGGCATGTCTGCTATCTGTGTATAACGATAACTCTCGTGCTTTGAGCGACCGTTAACACCTCTTTTACATGCACAAACTGTTTCACAAGCATAATAAATGTTGGTGTAATTAAGAGATGAACCTTTCCTTCTGCATATGCTTAAAAGGTATAGTCATCTATTGCAAGCTAAATGCAAGCTAATACACTAACAAAGTCGTAGTACTATGCTTTGCTTCAATGAATTTCGATGTGTGGGGTGGAGTAATATTGGTTGGATTTGAGGTGAAAGTTAGAGAGCGTTTTCGAGAATGAGTGACCCTGCCTGTATTGCTGCTTTCTGAAAGACATTTCAGTCAGGCATTTGTCGTCTGGTATAAGCAAATGATAACCTAAAACATAAAGCAGGATACTATTGTTATTCCATTATCTTTGGCAGAATGGGTTAGTTCAGAGGGCTTCTCATCAAACGCAGCTATGCGCAGGCCAGTGGGGTTAAAGCATTGTTAGATACTGTTAGATACTCGCCAGCAGCGGACATTACTTTAGTTACAGCAATAACATGAAAGGAAACATGAGAAATGCCACCAAGTGTTTTAAAAAGACACTTCATTCAAAGGGCCAATGAGTAGGTGTGGGTGACTCAGCTGGGTGCAGGCAGACTCAGTGGGTATAGTGGGGTGGTAGGTGATCGACAGGTCCGTGGCTCGAACCTCCTCACCAAATTTGAGGTGTCCCTGAGCAAGACACACCTTAACTGCTCCCGGCGGTGCATGGCTGACATCACCATCACTGTATGAATGGATGAATGTGAGGCAATCCTATACAGCGCATTAAGGGGCCGGAAGGATGGAAAAGCTCTATATAAATGCAGTCCATTCACCTTGTCTTGCCTGAGCTAATGCTACATTTGATTTTAAGCAGATAAGGTATATCCTTCATTTAATGACCAAATCACCATTCCCAGGAGTATGTTTATAGTATTGATATGCATCCAAATAATGCACATGCGGGAGGCAAATACAATTACTACAGATTGTGGAGGAGTTTGATTGGAGTGTTCACATTTGTACACATTATTACTATTCCCCAGAAAGTGAATAGGTTATAGAGAAATACAGTATAAATGAAAACCATGTTGCACTTGCTATTACTGTACAGTGCTGCACTGGCATGGAGCAAATCTAAACTGTGTTTAGACTGTTCATCAAAATATTTAACAGTACTTAACTTAAGTTAAATGTCTGCAACCATGGTTTTAGGAGACTGCAGCTAGGTTCTTACAGTGAACTACGTATGTTAATATGCAAATATATTCACATTTTTCATATATTTAGCATACATTTGAATGGCAACAGCTGTTCAATACACAAATTGCTACAGTGTGCTGTTTGGATTGCCTGCAAAGATTTCAATAAATAATGTGCTAATAACTCTTAAGGAAAGCATTGCAGTGATAATAGCAGGTTTGCATAATATCTTGCATTTCATATATTAATTATAATGAATTACATAACCATCTTACTGTTAGTGTTTGTGTTAACCCCATCTACCAGAGTTTGACATTGACATTGATTTACTTCCTGACAAAAGCATTTTGAACTTACTTCTATTGTCAAAGAAATTGCTATACAATGTGAAGACATGGACCAGGATCAGGTCTCTAGCACTCTAACATGACCAAATACACTAGTATTAATGATAAATAATGTATTTTTCAGCAACAGTGATAAATGTTCCATTTTACCTCACTGATGACATGGGAGTGTCAGTCACACATTTCCCATCCCATCCTGTGGGCGGACAGGGGATGTGGAATAGTATGTCTCAAACTAGCAAGGGCCCGACAGCACCAAAAAGCTAACGGCACATATGTATCGATTGGCAAAGGATGACAGAGCCCAAAATCAATGTGCGTCAACAAAGCACACAAACATAAACTTGACAACCTAGCTGACGGCTGCTTTAATCAACTCCTATTTGTTTTTGAAAATGTCTTCCTAATTTGATGATGGGGGGAAATGTTGGAATTTTTACATTGTAGCTTCCCTGTGCACTGCACCTTTGTTGAAGGTGATGTACAGGATTGTAAGCTAATACATTGTGTGTCAAATTATGTGAATATATCCTCACAATCAACTACAATATCTGCCTTTTCTGTGCATGCTAAAAAGGGTGTTTCTACACAAAGTGGTGCAGACAGCACCACACAACACTATCCCAGCTTTGTCAGTGCGTGTCCAATGTCTCGGGCAGAGCTTCTGTTGGAGCACCAAATAGCATTTAAGGGAGAGGTGTCTTTGTTTTTATGAGTACAAATATTAACAATGTTCCTCCAGAATCGCTTACTACACATTTAATGAGGATTCAGTTCTCCTGATTTATAGCCTAGTCATGATACTTAAGGTGATATACTGTATGATATTTTAACCATTAACAAGGCAGCATAAACTATTTTGAGTTATTGTGTCATGAGCAGAGAATGACATCACACTCCCTCTGTGTGTGTTGTAATCTGAGCTCCTCTTTTCTTTGTTTACATAGCAGGGACGGCAGTGAGTGCATGTTAGTGCGTGTGTGTGTGTGTGTGGCCTACAGCGGGTTTGTGTTGGTCTGAGATGCTGGTGCGTTTACTGTGGCATCTAGTGGCAGAAAGTCTCATAAAACCACTTTAAACCCTTGCAGTTGACACTAGCCATACTGTACATTAACCTTCTTATCTTTTTGTGGTTTACTGTTGTACTGTAGAATGTAACAGTAAACGTATTTAAGATACAGACACACACACACACACATTGTGTTTGTCTGCGCAATATGTAGAGGGACTCATTTGCCCATCCTGGATCCATTCTCCACAAAGAAATTGCTGGAACGAGAATTGGGCGGATGAGCAGCAACAATGTAAAGTTAAAGTGCTGTGCCTAGCTTGAGCTGACGGTTTTCATTAACATCTTGGGAGTACACTGTGTTGTTGTGCACATAGAAGCCCATGCAGTATTCAATCCATGATGTCCCAGCCCTGTGTAAACTAGGCCAATCAAGAAAGCACCCTGTTCATAATGCAGCATTGCTGTTTTGGGTTATTTGACACATGACCAGTACTAAATGCAACACACTTTAAGTAAGTAAAGGAAACACACATGTCAATTGCATCATTCCAATAATAAGAAGAAATAATATGAAATTAAACTTATATATAGCGCTTTTCTGAGTATTCAACGCTGCTTTTCCAAGTTCACAAAAAACAAAAACAAGAGAACAAAACAAAAGGTAGGTTGACGCACGGGATTCAGAAAATAAAAATGTAATGGGAGAAGGGGAGGGGTTTTAGCTGTTGAAGGCTAGCTGGAAGAGATGCGTTTTTAGAGCCTGTCTGAATGGTTGCAGGGTGCTTATCTGACGGATGTGTTTGGGGGGGGCGTTCCACAGAGTTGATGCAGCAGCAGAGAAGGCCCTGTCGCCCCAGGTCTGGAGCTTGGTCCTGATGGTTTTCAATGTGCTTGTATCTGCAGACCTGAGGCAACGGTTAGGGGTGGGGTGAGGGAGGAGTTCAGAGAGGTATGGAGGACCTAGGTTGCTGATGACTTTGAAGGTTGTATTTGTAAGTATTTTGAATTGAATCCTGTATTTGACCGGGAGCCAGTGGAGGTTGTAAAGGACAGGAGTGATGTGGTCTCGGCGGGTGGAGGTGAGCATGTGAATGCACCAATATAGCCCAAACACTGTACAGGTACATTGTAATTGATGGCATGGATACATTAAATGGACCTTCAGTACATTACTACAGTATACCTAACATTATAAGTTACACCTGTGTGGAAAAGGGACCATCCGCCCCCATTCTGCGTCAGCCAGGTAGATACCTCTGTCCTAAGTAATCATTGGGCCAGCACTTATAAAAGGCCAGCACATTTTATAAAGGCAACATGATTCACTTTGACAGATACCGTACTTTCCTCAACTTTATTTCTCATATAGGTGTCACACACGTGATGTCACTCACACATAGAGATCAGTAGCTGGGTTTACATGGACACTTTGTCTTTCCGATTGACAGTTTCGGGTTATCTGTTTAGCTCATAATGTAACTTATCCCGCTAGCAAATGGTAAAATTGTCTAGCTTCTAGTTGTAGGTACCTCGGAGAGTAAGGCTATTTGTGTGACTGGTGGAGAAATGTACGGCCCCAGATGAAGTCACCATACTAACTCCCATTCACTTATTTGTGCGCATAGCAGTTGTTTTGTCCAGACTGTGTGCCTTTCTTATAATACATCCATTATACAGTGGCTGTGCAGAATAGTTTACTAACTGGCATCACACAAAACGTAAGACGGGGCATGCGCATGAGAATGCAACCAGGAAGTAATCGGGTTTAACCGTTTACATGGTAGAATTATTCTTTCATTCGGGTTATACTACCTCTCTGCTTCGGAATGAAATTTCAGTCTGGTTGGCTGTTTCTCTTCCGATCGACGTGTCCTTTGAAGGGTCCCAAGTCCACCCCTACTTTGCTGTTTGAGAGTGAAGCCATAATAATTTATATAGGGAGCCTTTCAGAATTGAAACTAAGATAATGTTCCACTGAAGTGTTTACATGACCTACAGTACTATACTGTACATTGCTATCATTAGATGAATATAAATTGGATCCAATAGCCTTTATTGACTCCTTAAATGCATTAGCCCCCTGAGATTTCCTCTTCAATATGTGTCAAAACAACTGTGTAGGAGGAGGGGTAGATATTGGTTGAATGTAGTTGTGGTCGTGTAAGGCCAAGAGAGAAGAGTTAGATGTACTGTAAGTATCTTGGAGTTTCAAACAAAAACAAGATGTTAGTAATGCTAGCTTCAACCAAGACAGCTCTTGGTAACATTCTAGTAGTGTCCTTTTGCCAGCTCTACTTTTATTATACATATAAACCTGCTAAATTGTAGGCTACAGAACGTCATTTTTGGGAGGTGCCCTTGTCCAAATAATGACTTTTGGGTCTACTGGATTTGAATTCAATATTAGCCTATACCACGGTCTTTGTGTTGCAAACCTAAACATTTTGACAAAGGCAAATATTCCCACTGGACAGGACTGGTGTTTTTTAAATGATGAGACCAAATTAATCAAAGTAAGCATTTTTTTACATGCAGGCTATCACTCCAGCACTTATAAAACACATTATTCAACTCACTCAGTAGCCAATTTAAAGCCCCTTTGATATTTCAATAGCAAATTACCTTAGTAATAGTGCAGATATGTCATTTGGTACTAATTGCGTTGGTATCTTTTTTTAAACTAGGATAACCAAAATAGTTTGACATGGGGTGACCATGGACTGTAAGCTATTTAAGCAATATCACGAGAGGGAGTGTGTTAGACTTAATATCAGCACTTATGAAATACCTCTTTACTCTTTATTGCCTCTATCAAATTACTATCAGAACTATCAAATAAATGAACATACCCTCGTTACCCATGAGTTTTCTGCAGAACTAGTGTCTACCAGAATGAACAATAGTTGTGTTTACATGAACACTTTTGTAATTGTGAATGAAATCCTTCCAAGTGAAGATTTCGAGTTACTTGTTTACATGGGATGTTATCAAATACGATCTGGTGCTTACATGCGCCGTGCACTTATTAAGAGTACGCGTGTCGCAATTGTTTTCTACAGACTTGGTCTAGATGGCCGTGTAGAATACAGTCTTGTCTCCAATCAATTCAGCATTCACAAAATAACAGTAGCCGAAAGTTGAAGACTTGGGGCCTTGTGGCATGCGCACAAGAACGCAAACTTAATCAGGGTAAACTGTTAATTATTTATATAATTATTATATAATTATTATTTCACTCGAGTTATGGAACAGTTTATGCTACCCCTCTGCTTCCAAATACATTTTCAATTGGCTTGGGCTTTTGTGTTATTGTCCGATTGAGGTGTTTGTGGAGCATTTTCATTTAGGTTGGGCTTTCAACCGGATACCAAATGGAATATTGCGGTACATGTACACGCAGCTATTTTTTACATTTAAAGGCAGAGTTAGTAATTCACGAGAACGCTTGCTAAATTCGAGCTCAAATTAAAACAATATCACTCCGCGGCCCTCTGCGGTGCCGCTCCACAAATCGAAAAGTATTGTGAAGCAAAGCATAGTACTACAGCTTTGTTGATATGAGTGGTGTTCGCCACTTTGTTTATGTTACTATTTATGGAGACAGGGCTGTGTATGTATCTGATTATTTTGTCAGCACACACAGAGAATGGTAATCTAGCGAAATGCGAGGAGATATTTGGTAAATATGACTAAATGTGTATTAGCTTGCAATAGCTGACCTCACCTTTAATAAGAGTGGCATTTAATTGTGACCAGCCCAAGGCACACCTGTGCAAAAATCATGCTGTGTAATCAGCATCTTGATATGCCACACCTGTCACCAAACACTAGAAAAAGGGATTACAATTACATTTGAAAGGTTAATTGTTAATTATAGTACTGTATTGTAGTGAAGTCACAGTCTAATTCTAAATTCTAAAATATTGAAATGCATAAAGCAAAAGGGCCTGTGATGAAATTGTTCAGGATATAGAACAGTGTGGCAATGTGGTAGCCAGATTTTACTTGGAACAGAATGTAATAACATTTCAGCCTCTTATCCAAGAAATATAAACTGATGCATTCTTTTATCTATTTGTGTGTGTGTTCACGTGTGTGTGTGTGTGCTCACAGTTACAGTATATGATCCAGCAATGCTGCAGAGGGTTGTGGCATCTCAGGTGTGGATCTAAAGATAGAAAGACAATCTTGGAAACTCATTATCATTGCAGCAGAAGGAAAGGTGTTTGCTGCAGCGTAGAGAAACATGCACATTTTCATTGGTGGCTGTGATGGCAGCAAAACGGACACATTTTGTCAGCACTTTTATTCTATTTGATCTGGATTTCTCAGTGTAAGGATTTTGGCACCTCCTCAGTTGTGTTAAAACACCACCAGATCACAACTTTTCTGCCCCCGCTCAGCATTTATGTTTTGAAACACAAATACATGTACTGGGAGATATTTGTTATGGCTGTTTTAACCGCAAGAGGAATTCTGGACACAAACTGAGGACTGTTCCTAAAATATACACGTGTGAATCATATCAGATACTTAATATCAACATTCATATGAAAATGTCAGTGTTCAATTTTCTGCCAACACTGACATTTTGAATATGACACATGCTTCCATTTTCAATAAACCTTTTGACCACATGCCTCCCATGCTTAAACTTTCTTATAACATTTTATAACAACCCTCATAAAATCCAAGCTTTATATTCAGTCAAAATATTATATAGTTTCCTAATCTAATAGGTGCTTCTATTGTTCTGGCCACAGTATCATCTCTGTTTGCCATGGCTTCATGATGAGTCATGCTCACAATGAGTTAGTTTGAAGGAGAGTGATTGCTGTAGTTCTCATCAGATCTGTTCATCACCACGACATCATTTGACAGCCCCTGCTTTTGGGACAGTAATAGCATGCCCCCACACCAGTGGTTTCACACGGCTTCCTCAATGATTCAGTGGTGTGTTATGCTTTTTTAGTCAGCAGCTTCCAACAACAATGTTGCTGTGCACTTGGAAGATTTTGACATACTGTAATTACCCAGATTTTGCAGACAAGCTCGGCTCCTATGTCTATGTTCTGTTGCTCATGTTAATATCAAAGCTTACGAATTATTCATAGAGCTGTGCTAAGATGAACACAGAAAAATAGCACTGCACCAACTTAGCCTCTTGGCAAATTAAGGTATACTCAGAAATTAGCATCCATATTTTGCCTCTTGGATCAAATATTTTTAAGATATATACTGTATGTGAATGTTTCTGTAATATTCTTTACTGCTTACTGAAGATTCCTTTTTCATTAAAAAAATTGTAGGGGATATTGAAAGATTGGAAGTAGCGCTTTCTTATCCAGTAGGGAATTTAATAAAACGATAGTCATGTGAACGCATGCTCAGCTTGTGACATTACAGCAGTGCAACATCTGCTCTAGAGAATATTACATTCTCAATGGAAAATGTCACCTCCCTGCGCTAATATGATTTTTTTTAAATTTCACTATGCGGTTTACAGGTTACACTATTGGTACTGGTTAAAACCAGGAATACAAATACGTAGCTGTTTTGGTCTTACACTCTAGGACTGAATACTTCTCCTGCAGGCAGTGCTGACTGTTGCTCATCTCCACCCTTCCCCCACAGAGCTCACACATCTTCTCTGCCACTCTTAAACAGGCACATGGGGCAGTTGCAGGGGAGTAGGTTGTGTTCTAGGGGGCGCTATAACTAAAACAACAAGTGTACGTCTTACAATATATTTCTATGTTGTATAAATGTATGTGAAGCAGTTTAAAAAGAACACTATTGGACCCAGGTCAATTGGAAGCATCCTACCTTCACCCGAGTTGCCCTCCATCTCATAAAACACGTTACTCTGAGAGGCCTGTCCCCATATCTACACATGTGCCAAACGCCGATGACAGCCTTATCAAGAAATCATCGTTCAGTCAGCTATCAAGTGGATGTGCTCAGCGCAACTGACATCTTTTTAAGTAAAAAAATCCGACCGTCACACTGCCATTTTATATTCTCCAGAGAATTCATCTGTGCAGTGAAAAGATGATTCAAAATTAAGAGTGATGGCTGGGTAGCTGGTACATCAGCCAAGCAGATTCCATTCCATGCACAATTGAGCTTTGGTTATAACGGGAGTGGGGCGCTTCGGCGGTGTTTATCATTTTGCTCTGGGGTGAGCTCAGTGTAATATTGTTATTCTAATGCGCGGGCTGATTGCTATGCAGAGGCACTCAGGTATTGTACCATTATCTAAGCAAATGCAGAAATAAAAGCTTGGTGAGATGATATTCTCTGCTCATTCTATTAGTAGGCGTTAAACTAGAGAAGGCCTACAGCACTCAACACAGCACCAAGTTTATAATGTAGAGTAGGGGAAAAACTATTTTAACATTTGATAAATGTGACTGATTTGACTGATACAATGGGACCAACTATACAAAGATTAAAAGGCATTGTTAATGTCTCTGATCCGTGCATCCATTAACATGTTTTTGTACGTGAACATTTTACCTCTTTTGTGTTCCTACTGATAACTATACTCACAACATGCTTGTCTTTTCCATCAGGTATACAAACACTCTTTCCTGGCATCGTACTTGATATACAACCTGCTAACTAGGTGAGCATTAACCACATAAACAAATGCAGTCCAAACATGAATGCAGCCTACAGGTACGTATATTTATGCCTAATGTTTACAGGGGTGTTATGCTACTGTAGGTGACTCCTAGCTAAAAGGCTTGGGGGTTCAAGCATCAGCATGGGTCTGTTAACATCTTTGAGCAAAAAGCTAACCCCTACTTCCTAATATGGAGTTATTTAACTGCCATAATTTGCAAGGACATCACTTATTACTGGCAAGTTGCACCTTTCCTACGCATGCTTAAGTATGCGCTTCTGGGAGGGAAAAGTGAGTTTTGTGCCAAAACATGGAACTTGGCTGAACAACAGAATGTTGATAGATATTTATTTTGTTAATGAAACCTACACAACACCTAGTGCTCTCTGTGAAAACGTACTTTCAGAGATGCACCAGGCATTTAGTCCACCTTGCAAAAAGCTGATGCAATTGAAGGTAGTTCTGTATTCATGATGTGCTGCAAGTCAGTTACATATATTTGATGAACTGTTCATTACAGATCCTGAGTCAATATTTAAATGTGGCTTGGCTCTGGATTCTGACCAGATTTTCATGAAATGTTAAAATGTTTGTTTCCAAAGTCTTAGGGCCTTATTTTAACGATCTACTGTAAGTGCACGGACTAAAGCATACAGTAAGGCGCTAGTTGACAAGCGCATGGTTCAAAATGGTTCTACAGCTCTATTTATTATTCATAGGTGTGGTTTGGGCGTAACATATAATAAACCAATAAGGGTATCATCTATTATATCGGAGGGCTTGTGAAAGTGCGTGAGCAGACCGTATACGGCAACAGTGAGATTCCACAAAAGATCCCTAAAATATGATGATGTAAAATACATACTAATACTATTTCACATTGTACTATATTAATTCTAAATCTTTTGCATGTTTTGCACAAACTGTGTATGTAAGGAGTGCACCTCCTGTCTGTGTGTGTAACAAGCAGAGTGTACCCATGTAATGCACCCGCCATACTGTAAACGCTTCTATCTTGATAATGTGCCATTGACTTTAGACCAGCAGTCAATCTCACAGAAAGAGATGCACCAGCAATGCGCTAGACCACACCTCATGTTTACACCAACACACCCACGGGCGCTCAAATGGGTGCAAGTGCATTTGCTATTTAGACAATGTGGGGCACTGGATGGGAAAATGACAAGTGTGTCTGTCTGAAACTAGCAGACACATTTTGCGTGTAAAATTTATAGAGTTATAAATTCTGCACATTGGGATCTTGCTGAGCTTCCCATATGGAAGACCTTGACGTTACTACCATTAGTTCTGTTGTCTAACAGTTGTAACATCAAGGTCCTGACCTGCTCGTAGACAATACATAGGACCTCCATGCTACCTCTGTGTATAACCAGTGTGTTAATCTGCTTTAGAGAGGTGGCGGAGCTGAACCCTCCAGAGGTGTCCGATTCAGTGCTCCAGTTTGCCTCCTGGGGCGTTCACGGCCAACAGCTAGTGAGTAGCTTCTGGTTCAGCGTCAATGATTTTAGTGTAAATTGATATTTGTGATTTGTGATATATTTTATTTTGGGGTGATTATTATTATTTTTTTCTCTCCTTAATTTATTCCCCATGCTGCTATCCGTCAACCAGTTATCTCCATTTGATTCACTGGCAATTTAGAACTGCGGAAATGATGCAGATCCTGTCCAATTGGTTTAAAGTGTTGAAATGTATCACTTCTGGTGGGACTCAGGGAGGCTCAATTATTGATTCTCTTATGTGTGTATAGAAATAATCTTAAAAACAAAGTAAAGTGTCTGTCCTTAGCAAATTACCTCATGGCAATATCAATATGTTTAACAAACTATGCAAATTAAAATGACTAAATGATTTGACAGTGAACTGTTTCCACAAATTATTTAAAGTCTCAATCAATAACATCAATAACGGTCTCCTTCACTAATATTAATAATTCACTTTTTGCAGAATTGTCTTCGATTGTGTTAATGCAATGATAATTCAGCCTATCACCTTGAAGGACAATATGCCACTAAAGGTTCCTGCGAATTACATGTAATGGTAATTGGAAGCATAACACTTGTGTGCAGGCAGTGTGCGACCAATGCCACAACTTTCGTGGGAGCCTTGTTTTTGTTATTTTATTTCTTTATTTATTTTTAGGTGGGCTTTTCTGTTGTGTCATTATGAGATCCAGACAGACCCCTGAGTTTTGCTAGCATGTGCCAAAGTTTTAGCCTATATCATGATAGTCATAATAACTAAGCTTTAACTTTAAATAAAACAATATATTGACATACACTGCTGTGCAATAAATAATATCTGGTTGTAGGCTATACGTTTGTCCTTTAAGTGAATTGTCAAATCATGCCTTCCTCCTCGATGTGTCTACTACTACAGCAAATTAGGCTATATTGTAAATGTATCAACTGTAACCAATGCAAACAGGAGATTAAGTTTGCTACAAAGCAAATTAACGACGGTTCTCTCATGCGTGAATCATACATCACTAGTTTTAAGCATGATCCGTTATGATAAGATACAGAAAAATAGCATTTTGTCAATATTATAGAAACCCCCTTAAAATGCAGAAATGATTGGCGGGAGCTCAAGCCTCATTAAGGGGAGCCAATTAAACGCCGCGTTAAACTCTGCAGGGATTCTGCATATACTGTACTATACTACTAATAACACTGCCCACAAGTAGCACCATACTAATACAGTACTAGTCATATGCACACTACCACTTTGAGTACAGGGCAGGTCACTATGTTGCATAAATGTTGTATTTGTTTGGTTTCTAATATTTGTTCATCCAAAGCTATAGTCACTGAATAATAAATAGGCTTATTTCAACATAGGTCAGCAAAAACTGACATATTGAAATAACAATGTTTGTATTATGGTGTATATAGTGATAAAATATGTTTTCTATGCTCAATTATAGTTTTAGAAGTTGTGAAGCAAATGGTCATTAATGAATGCTTGCATTTTCATCATAATCTAGCAGGTGGGGTATATCTAACATCTAACAAATGTTTATACAACATACTGCATTTCAAATAGAATAAGGCACTTCCTCAAACAAAGACAATAGAGATAAATACAGTATTTAATTAATAAATACTAGGTCTGTGCCATTTATAACTATCTGCACAATTTTATGTCCTAAATGTCCAACTTCGCTACTACTAGTCCAAAGTATGGACTGCAGAGATTCCACTTAATTAATACTATTGGAACCTCAGCACCTATTTAAAAAACCACCTACCAGAAACCTGAACTCACTCTCAAGTACAAATTTGCAGCTCTACTTCAGTGAAGCTGATAAGCACCCAACAGGTCATTTGAGCATGTAATTCTCCACAGTTAGATAAACTATTTCACTGTGTACTGTGGTTTAACCTTAGCATTGCGACACTGTAGAAATACACATTATGTGCATTTTTATAGAAACATTTTCCTTGAGAAGACAATAAGTTGGTAATAATGAGGGAAGTGTTCTTTTAACCTTGCAATAATTGAGAGAGAGGTTTTTATTTACGCTGCTGAAATGTATTACGAAGTGTGGAAATGAATAAATTAACATTAACAATGTGAAATTTTTACTTATATTGCCATAAACAAGTAGAAACTGTATCTTATTTGTTAAAAACACACTTAGATTTGTGTGTGGAATTACCCTTTTGGTGAAAACAAATGTTACAATATGAATATTTCTTCCCCTATAGCCAACCACAGCCAACTACACTTGACAGTTGTGAGCTGAGATACAAATATGTGAATAAGAGGGCTTATGTTCTTTACATTATTCTAAGAAATATGTACTTTTATTGTTGCCATATGGCTCTGCTAAGACAGATCTGAAAATCATCCTTACAAGTCTGAGCCATGTAAAGAAACTGTGTTCATAATTTAGAATATTTTCTGCCCCATGGCAAATGTTTATCAAACACTGTTTATGATGCAAAAGAAACTCTCCCAAAACGAACTCATTACATTAAATACAGCTAACAATGAGAACACTAATCAAGTTGTTGCTTAAGGACATATTGTTGGCTAGCCAACCTTTCCATATGACTAATGTCTCCACGCAGATAGTATTAAGCAGGAATAATCAGTCCATTATTCCCGACAGTGTTGACCTGGGAAGTAATTAAACATTTGATAGCATATTCATCTAGTTCCTGCAGTATTTATTCCTGCCCCAGTGGAATCCCGTGAATGCCCTACAGGGTAGACTCACAGGGCCCTACAGAGTAGACTCACCCTGCTAATGACAATGTGGTTTTCATTATTCAGACGCTGTGGGGTGTATATTTGTCAAGATAGTCACTACAGATGAACATATTATTCACGGCCTTCCATTGAATAAACCTTTTTATCACATAATTATGTGTGTTGTTAAATGTTTTCTCTTTTAACTTGAAGGTGTATTTTTTACAAGGAAGCAAAGCAAATATTGAAACAGTCATTTAGTTAGTTTACATTGGCACACTGCCATTTTTTGACTCCAATGCTGTATGCAACCTGGATCAAAGAACCACAGCTGGCAAGCAAAAAATATTGTATTGTATACAATTGTATTTGGATACTGTACATACACATACTAGTCATGAGAGTAAAGCATATATCCTGCTGATTTTGCTGCTGCCATTTTTAGTGATACAATTCTAAATGAATTAGTCCTCTATTTCCTCACAGATCTACATATTTGAAAACAACATTTACTATCAAACAGATGTCCAAAGCAACTCTTGGAGACTTACGTCTTCAGGGAAGAAGGGGGTCATCTACAACGGCATCTCTGATTGGCTGTACGAGGGTAAGAGAGCAGCTATCAATCTGCCTAAGTTAAAGGGATAAAGACAGACAGGCCTTTGAGATAAAATGGCTGATAGACCTTATGGCCGATGGCTGGCTGCTTTGTGTGGACACACCCAATAGCTCACATCTCACACCTGCTGGGCAGGACAACTATCAACTTCAGTAGCATTTAACATAGGACTGCCTAGTTTCAACCTGAGAAGAGGTCTATTGATCGAATACACCTATCTTGCATTCAGTCTCTTAAAGTATAGAAGAATACCAAACCATAAAGATAGACAGAGATTAGTTGGATCCTACTGTATTTTAAGCGACCACTGTAGCCTTAAAGTGTAACTCCACCCTAAAATGAGTTTTTTGAGCTGTAAACAAAGTAATAGGATTGATCTGTGATGAGACATCAATGCTTTTTAAAAAAATCAGCATTTTATGTGCTGAATTCAGAACTACACGTCATATCTGTTAAAAAACAACGGTACACTTAATATGCTCATCAAATGTAATAGCGGTCCCCCTCTCAGCCCCTCCCTCACTCAACTCCTTGACATATTTTTCAAAGTTGTAGTGGGTGGAGTCAGACTCAGCGCTGGGGTGCAGTTACCCTGTAAAAATAAAAATCATAAGGCATTTTTTTAGAGCTGAGATATTTTGGAAATGATAAGAGTTAGGGATGTAATGGTTACTGGATTCATGATAAACCATGGTAAAATTCCTGACGGTTTGTATTGTCAATCCAAATATTAAATATAATTTAAAATAGCCTACAAAATCCAACATGCACTAGTTAGCAGCACTCTGCTAGACGCATCATGTAACGTGGGTTTGTTTTATCCGTCAACGAAAATCTGAAACCTGGCGGAAGGCAAAACACAGCTCAGCGGAACCCCCCCCCCTAGCCTAATGCACAATGTAGTCAGTGCAATGTGTATCATAATACATGACGTACTGAGCAGATACAACATTTATTTGTGGTTAAGGCTATATGTGCTAAATATACAGACAGGAGAGAGAGACCTGGAATATATTTAGGTAGCCTGCTGTTTGGTTCGGTATCTTAATGCATAGTACGTGCTGTCGAACGCGAGTCATTGTGTCCTGTGCAGAGAATGACATCACGCTCTCTGTGTGTGTGTTGTAATCAGAGCTCCTCTGTTCATGTGTGCATGTCAATACGCGTGTGTGTGCGTGCCTTAGAACAAATCAAACATGCTCTGAGATGCTGGTGCTTAGTGTTACATACTGTATAGTATAGTAGCAGAAAATGTCAAATTCCAGCAAGTTTACCTGTCAACTGTAATTGAGACTTTTATACTCTAGCCATACTGTAACATGATAACTAAGTATACCTTAGTAATTCTTACTTTCAAATAATATAATATTTGTATATGTGATGGTGTTGCATGTAAAAACAGAGTGAGTGCCGACCAAATGCTGCACATAGAATAAAATAACTAAAAAACAGGTGTGATTTAATTTTTTTAACAGAAATGTACTAATTGGACATTGCAAGATGTGCAACAACACACACTGTAACACACAATAGCTGACAAAAGTCCAAGACAAACTCCAAACATCAATGCCCTCCCACAGCCACAAACAGGTGCATAAAGTCCATGATTGGTGAAGGGAGTTGGTGTGAAGATGGGTGCATTAAGAGTGTGGATGGCTGCAGGCCAGTAGTTATTACACTACAGGGAGTGTTATCCCTGGGCATGCTGATGTTACAGATGGTCACTTGCACAGTATGTCTATATTTGGATTTACATTACCAAAAACATCTTTATCATGGCTATATCCATCCATCCTCAACCCGACTACGCTTATCCGTAGTCGGGTTGCGGGGGCAGCAGCTCCAGCAGGGAACCCCAAACCTTTCTTTCCTGAGCCACATTAACCAGCTCTGACTGGGGGATCCTGAGGCGTTCCCAGGCCAGTGTGGAGATACTGTATAATCTCTCCACACTGGAGAGATTATATCTCTAGTGTGAAGATCTCTCATCTGGAAGGCGCCCAGGGGGCATCCTTACCAGATGCCCGTACCACCTCAACTGGCTGCTTTAAACGAAAAGGAGCAGCGGAATCGACTCCAAGTTCCTCACAGATAGCTGAGCTTCTCACCCTATCTCTAAGGAAGACACCCGCCACCCTCCTGAGAAAACCCATTTCGGCCGCTTGTACCCGTGATCTAGTTCTTTCGGTCATAACCCACCCTTCATGACCATAGGTGAGGGTAGGAACGAAAATTGCCGGGTAAATAAAGAGCTTTGCTTTCCGGCTCAGCTTTCTTTTCGTCACAATGGTGCGGTAAAGTGATTGTAATACCGCTCCCGCTGCTCCGATTCTCCGGCCAATCTCCCGCTCCACTGTCCCCTCACTCGCGAACAAGACCCCAAGGTTCTTGAACTCCTTCACTTGGGGTAAGGACGCATTCCCAGCTGCTTCACACTCCGCTGCAAACCGATCCAGTGAGTGCATCAGGTCACGGACCGATGATGCTATCATCTGCAAAAAACAGCGATGAGATCCACAGGCTACTGAACCGCAACCCCTCCCCACCACGACTACGCCTCGATATCCTGTCCATGAATATCGCAAACAGGATTGGTGACAAACCGCAGCCCTGGCGGAGACCAATCCCCACCTGAAACGAGTCCGACTTACTGAGAATGCCGAGAATCCGTACACAGCTCACGCTTTGGACATACAGGGATTAGATTGCCCGTTAAAGGGGACCCGGTCATACGTCTTTTCCAGATCCACAAAACACATGTAGACCGGAAGGGAATACTCCCAGGCCCCCTCCAGGATCCTTGCGAGAGTAAAGAGCTGGGACCTCATGTATCAACATTGCATACACACGAAAAGGTTGCGCTGGTTTTAATGCACAAAGTGTGACGTATCAAAATGTGTGAATGTGCGGGTCATGGTGCAAAGTCTAGAGCTGCCATGAGTGTGCAGAGCATTTGTCACTCCATTGACACTCTTTTATTGTTTATACCGGAGGACAAATTTCCAAATATAAAATGTTTCCCTGGCGTACACATGGTTTCATACATCTGAATATTTCTGTGCGTACGCACTTTAAGTTTTGTGAGTACGCCATCTTTCAGTATGAAAGCTGCGCAATTGTTGATACATGAGGCCCCTGGCCCGTTGTTCCACAACCAGGGCGGAAACCGCATTGTTGTTCTTCAATCTGAGGTTCGACTATTGGCCGAACCTTCCTTTCCAGCACCTTGGGGTAGACTTTACCAGGAAAGCTGAGAAGTGTGATACCCTTATAATTGGCACACACTCTCTGGTCCACCTTTTTGAACAAGGGAACCACCACCCCGGTGTACCACTCCTTTGGCACAGTCCCAGACTTCCACGCAATGTTTAAGACGTGTCATAATGGCTATACTGTTATTATACTCAACCTTACTGTTGTAAAAGTATAGTTAATTTAACTTGTTAAAATACTCTAGTAATGTACTGTTGAACAAGATTGACACATTTATGTTAGGTTGAAAATGTGCAATATGAAATGTCTGTTCAAACATTTTCAACATCAGTCCACTTCATATTGCTGGTGAGCTGAAACCTATCAATAGCCTGGCTCTGTGTTTTTTTAATATTTCACTCACATCAGTCAGGAAAAACCAAGCAATCACTCAACTTTCCATGACATCACATCTAAGAAAATCATTGATTTATAATAAATGGAATAAATTGCGATAAAACAAGATGTCAAAATAGATCATTTCATTTTTTCCACTTCTTTTTAATATTGCCATCTCATATTGGCTCTAGTGAAGTGATGTTTTGACTGTTATTTTTTCCCTCCTGCTTTTATACAGAGGAAGTGCTGCACACACAGGTGTCTCATTGGTGGTCTCCTGATGCCTTCAGACTGGCATACCTCACCATTAACAACAGCCTGGTCCCCATCATGACCCTGACTCATTTCACAGGATCACTCTATCCCAGAGGGGAATACTATCCCTATCCAAAGGTAATGTTAAATCAGGCTTTCTTTGTAAATAATTAGAAGAAAATACAGCCATCACAAGCCAAACAGCCAACAAGCTAAACTATACATTTGGATTATTAATATTAATAATATACTTTCTGCTTATTTGGGAAAAAGGAATTAAGCATGGCTTGAACATAAAATAGTGTGTTATAAAATGTACTGTGAAGTGCATTAAAGCACATGACAATTCACGCAGTCAGCATACGAATACATGTTACTTTAGCAATAGCTGGTGCTAGATTGAGCTGCTGCAAAGAATTCTGGTTCCCCTGACAAGATGCAACCCTCATACTGTAACCCCTTCCCCATGAGACAGGCCTGGTCCTAAAAACAACTGAGTCGCCTATATTAAAAAAGAAGATGCTGCAGGCATGGGCGCAACTCCAAAGCACTTTGACTATGAAGTTGTAGGTAAAAGCTACAGCTTCATTGTTTTGCACATGTGCAATGAATAATACAATAGTGCAGCTGGCTTCTGGCTTTGCAGGGGTTATCAAAACCGTGTGGTGTTTTATTCATACTGGCGCCTACTGCCTGCCTTTGAAGGAGACTTTTGGTAGCATCTTTAGACCTGAACACCATGCAGGGAAGACGATTAGTAGCGGTTAGTGACCAGTCTACAGGGAATGTTACATTAATTGAATGCAGAACGCAGGTTGATCACGCTGTCCAGTTCACTGTGTGATAGTTACACATGCACACACACTGGCACACAGAGAACATACGTACAGGCTTAACCTGAGTCACATAACACTAACACAGGCTCATTTCCTTAAGCAGGGTGTGTCAGTATTATAATATCTTATAGGACAGAGTGTGTTTTAATTGGCTTGTTTTTAATTTACCTGCTAACATTGACTTACAGAAGGGTTGTGGTGTTGCTAGTGGTTTTTGGTAATGTATCAACACTGATGAACACTCACAATGTATAGAAGATGCGTTATAGGTAGCAGCACCATGGAGATGATAGCTATACAGTACTGCACATTCCAGACACAGTTGATAAGGCAAAGAACCCCAAATATATACTCTATAAACAATGTATTTAAAATCATTGGATGGATCATACATAGCTATAATCAATTACCAATATACAGTAGGTTTGTTCCCTGGATTTCTTGCCTGGAATTACATTTGGATGAACCCTGCATTAGGTAAACATTTATTTTGGTTTGAACTTCATAATGCATGCCCCTCTCTTGCCTGATTGGCTGACACTTATCTCTACTCTTCCCCATACAGAGCTCTTACCGTACACTCACCTACTGTAGTCTCAACACTTATTCCTACAACCAAACACATGTTTGTGGACAGTTTCAAACAAAACACTCAACTGGGGAAGAAAAGGGGGTCGGTGGGCACAATAATAAAACCGAGACGTGAATCTAAGAGGAAATGCCACCTCGACATGCCATGCTAGCTAAACAGTAAACAAGGGCTTACAAGGGAAACAGTGATAAGCCACAATGCCAGCCTTACTGTCATCTATGTGATACAATACAATATACAATATGTGTTTTCTCATGTCAGGCAGTCTAATGAGCTGTATTTTTGAAGGAGGTTCAATTGAGGGAAACCAATTGACTAGCCCCAGGGGTTGGACTAGATAAGGAGATTTTTTTTTTCTTTCTTGAATTATATCTTCATTATATTCTCTGTCACCAGAGGTGTAGCTCGACATAAAAGCACATAAAAATAGAAAACAAGTTCACTATATTACATTGTGCAGATGGTTATTGGTGCAGCGCATCAACTACATTATTACTGTTACACCGTTTGACTTTGAAAGATCTATATCTGGGAGGGTAATAGTACTCCATTTCTCTAGATGGGTCAAATCAACCCAAGTGTCAACCTAAACATCGTAGATCTAGACGGAGGGTCCCAAACGATGGAACTACAACCTCCTGACAGTTTTGAAAAAAGGTATATTTTAAGGGGAATTGAACTTTTGTTAAACCCTTGACTCTGTAGCTTCCTTACCTCAGCTAACGTTGACCATGAATTACAGTAAAACAAGCAACTAGTATTACTGTCACATTGTCTGTTTCTGTTCCTTGTTTTGGTCTTATGTTGTATGGCACATTTGGAGAAGGGTCCAGCTGCAGCCTTGCAGACTACAGAACACACCTTTTTTACTACAGGACACACCCACTTTCGATTGTGTTATCAATCAAAAGTACAGCATTGTAAACTAACCCCTGAACTTAACAACTAATCTTAACCAGAAGTTAAACTAACCCTTTAACCTTTTAACCTTTCCACTAACTTTAACCAGTGGTCAACTAACCTCTAAATCTAACCACTAAACTAACCCTTGGTGTACACTTAACCACTAACCTTAACCTGAAGGTAAACTCACAATAAATTTAACCACTAACCTTATTCAGAGAGGGAATGTTGCTCCTAATCTTATGATATATGCTTTTCTAAGAGGAGTTATATTTTGACACTGCCGAAACCAGAAGTCTAATAAGGCTGGTGTAGTACTGCAAGTCCGCAATTAACGTGCTAGGACGTTATTTTAGGGTGTGTGTCCAGTAGTGAAGAGGGTGTGTCCTGCGGTCATCTGCAATCATCTGCAGGCTGTAGCTCGATATAGAAGATTAGCTTGCCCTTATGTATTTTTCAGTTCCTTGTCGGTCGATGTTTGCATAATGTTAGATCTTGATAGTAAATGTCCTTATTCCAAGTTCAGTCTTTGTGTTGTGCACTTAGGTCCAGCCCTGTTAGCAGCATGACAAGTATGTTTATCTGCCACTGATCTATATATTGTATTCCCAAATCTATCTTTATAAAATGATAACTGTTGTCTCAAATTGTCATGTGTGCTCCAATTTGAAGATATATTGCCATTTGTTTATCAAAAACATCCATACCGGTACTGTCAGTAGTATACTGTCTGTCAGTGTGAGGGATACTGAGGTAAAGAATCCAAGGTCTAACAAAAAATCAATTTCAATAATAAGCATTTGCACATGAAAAGCATATTGTATTTCCTGAGATGTGGTTCTTGTGAATGCTGTGGTTTTCCTAGTGAGTACTACATTACCATGGTGAAGTGGGTGACAGAGGAGAGGCTGGCTGTACGGTGGGTCAACCGTCCTCAGAACATGTCAATTATCTCGCTGTGTAACATCACCACAGGACAATGTGTGAAGGTGAGGAACACTGACCATGGTGCCACCTGACAGTTAATGTGACAAAATGCAACATGTATTTACAGCATTTAGCAGATGCTTTAATACAAAGAGACTATAAACCAGTACATAGATATCCTTTGTTTTGCAGAATGCAGGACATTAAGTGTTTAACCCTCAAAACTTCCCCACAAATGTGGTGTTTTCGGCGAGGCGCTGAGTTGATTTATTAGCCTCGCTATTTTCGATAATAACTTTTTAATGAAAAGTTGTATGTTTAAATAGGAAATGTAATACCTAGGCTATAGCTTATTATTATATTATTATTATTATTAGGTTGTTGCTTAACCTCTTCAAAACTAGGCCAAAACTAGGCCTTTTTCCCCTTTTTTCCCTTGCAAAAACATTCCCTTTCATTCGTAAGGATTTATGCAGTTCTGAACAAGTTACAAAGCTTATTTTGGTATTAA
>JAODUE010014637.1:0-25990 GCA_027564755.1 Amblyopsis hoosieri
CAAGGTAATTACCTGCTCTATATGGTGCATGTGCTTATGGCAAGGTAATTACCTGCTCTATATGGTGAATGTGCTAATGGCAAGGTAATTTCCTGCTCTATATGGTGAATGTGCAAAATTGGGCAGCAAACACAATGTGACACAATGACATTGACGTTACATTTAGAAAATATGAAGGTCCCTCTATTTGTACCTGTCTATAGGTGTATGGTAAATGTTTATGTTTTGATAAGTAAATGAGAAGAAGAACATTTTTATTAATCTGTTAATCTGTCTAATATCTTATTATTATATTGAGCCTGGTCCTTTAGTGCACCTGGATTTCGTTTTATGTTTGGCACAAAGACGATAAAGATATCTTAATCTTTATACACATTGTGATCTCACATAACCTTGCTACGTCAAGTATGCAGACGATTGGATTATGGAGGTGTTGAGTCTCTCCCCCATAGCTAACAGATATTTTCTGAGTAAGAAATTAACTTGCCATTACCCCCCATGAACCACAATGGAGAAGAACGTCATTTAGCCTCATACTGATTGATTGGTGTGTTTATATTTTCATTTTGGACTTATAAGAATCTAAATCTCAGATTTACAAATTCCTTGCAGATGGCCCTTTGAAGCCCCACTGTAATTAACCTTTAGACGAGAATAACAAACCAGTGCACAGGGGCACTCTGGCCTGCCTGTAGAGCTTTGATGTGGTCCCCTGTGTTTGCTCTGCCCTGTGTTGGACGGGAGGTGAATTACACTCACATGTCTGGGGCTGTCGAGAGGTGCATCCCTCCCTCCACCCCCCACCAGTCAGGGATCTGGACCCATGCTTCCATCAAGGATAGGATGCCTGCCTGCCTGCCTGCAGGTCCCAAAGGAAGGCGTTGTATCTGCCACTATGAAAGTATATCCTCCGATCAGCACTTCTTAAGATTTTCACGTGGCTTTAGTATATTAGGGAATCCGCCTTCCCACTTGTGAGTATTTAACTGGAATTTCCACCTAATTAGTGACTGCAGAAGGCAGCCATGTTTGATTCTGGCAGAGGGTTGAGGCTAGAGGCTCAATGCTGCAACAGTGTGGGGACTTTTATCTAGCCAGTGTGTTGCAGGAGCCCTGTCATTTCCAGAGTGAGGTTCGTCCCTTATTAGAAATTTGAGAGAGTTGTTGGGATTGTGCTTTAAACAGGCTCGCTAAATGAGATATCCTCCGATTGCCATGCACATATTGATGGCCTAACGATTATAACGGGTGTAGAATAGAACCAGCTAGGTTACACTGTTCCTACAAAATATGTCACAAATACATGAGGAGTTAATGGTAAACAGATATCTGGCTGTGGAGTCTTTTCCCTGGGCTGTGTGGCTTCTTGCACAACGCTGTGTGTTAACTTGAGTAAGATGGCCTTTCTGTGCTGTTCAGCTCACGATGTGAGAGGGAATAAATGAAGCTATTACATGTCCCCGTAGTTTTCCAATAGTACTTTAGATGTTTATCACTTTGTTGGAATTCTGTTTTCAAACTTGGGATCTGTCAAATGACATTAAATGAGCTGTTGAAAGATGATGTAACGTATTCAAGTCATTTTTACGAATGGAATACATTTTAGACAGATCCAACATCTATAGTATTTCAATCAAAAGTTAATTTGTGTGAAGATTTGTCCTCAACCTTTAAGGTTAATGTTTAAGGTCCTACAGTGGCATGAGTCCTCCTCAGCCACACTCCTTTTGTGATGGTGGTGGTGGTGAAGGAGGCGGAGTCCTTGAACACCATCTGAATGCACATTTTAACAGGGCTGAGGAACAATGTTGGCCTTGTGAGTTTTTTCCATCAATTTTTTCTGTTAAGGACGTGGCATTTCAGAGAAGCAGTTTCCTCTTGCTGTTTCACAATGCAAGTGTGTAATTATGTTTTATTTTGCTCCAAAAATCAAACATATCCCCCATTCAGGTTTAAATATGTACAGTATGTGGACCAACCAGGCCTTGTTTGTTACATTTTACATGAATAAAAACACACTAGTACTGTGGGGTTTCTGTGCATGTGCAGTGACCATGCTGGGAAGATTTCCAGTCTGTTGGTAGCAGAGGTGGGTGGAAGGCAACGTCGAGCCATGCTGTTGTTAGCTGTGGACAGACGGGTGCTGCGTCCTATCTGCTGTGTATAGCTGACATTCTGGCTCAATGGGCCGTTTCAACACCTCGACACTCTATCCACACAGCGCTACAGGCAAGCTGTGGAGCTCTCCTTCCATCTCTCTCTCCGACCCTCACTCTATTGCTTCTCTTCCTCTCCACTTCCTTCTCTCTCTGTGTCTAGACAGACAAATGTGTTTTTCTTTTCATTCTCTATGCGTTCTTTGCTGTTTCTGTTGCAGTGCGCCTGGTTTTCTCTTTGTCCCTATTTGGTAAAAACCTCATTGATTTGCTTGGCTGGAGGGGAGGGAGACGCATTGGCACAGCTTCATCTGACATTCAATTCTGTTTTGGGGCATTAAATACAAATGGTTGGAACAAAGGAATATCAATGACAGAAAATAGAAATACCACTATCTGAAGGTTGCGTTAACGCTTTGTTGTAAATAACAACAAAACTGCTTGCAGCGAGATTGTAAATATGGGACCTTCAACAGTGTCATGTTTGTTTTAAACACAAGGTGGAAAACATACATAATGTTATGCCCCTTCATAACATTTACATTCAATGATACTGTATGTATGTATTGGTTGTCCTGCTGCCTCGGCTAATGCAACCCAATTCAAACAAATGAGCTACCAACAGAAACCGGAGAAGCTGTGCCCTTTGCTTATCGGCACAGTGTGCCTTGTAACCACGGGAGGGCTTCACCACGGCTGCACGAGGCGTTCTGTTACCCAGAAGAATTTAACATGCGCAGCCTTACATCGGCTAGCTGTGTATATACGACTGCAGCCTGACAGTGTGACAGCTATGTCACCTCTTCTGTCACAGGGGCCCCAGTCTTTCAGTGTGCATGGGGAACAGGTTTGTGGGACATATACAGTGCATGGATCTATACCTATGTTAGTGAAATTGTGAAAAATAGTGAAGTATTGGTATCAGTTGGTTACAGCGCATGTAAGGGTGTTGTACGGAGCGCAGGTGTGTGTGTGTGTGTGTGTGTGTGTGTGTGTGTGTGTGTGTGTGTGTGTCGGTGTGCCGAGGTTGGGTTACCCTTCAGCTTGTCAGCAGTTTGGTGTCGCTATGTTCGGCTTGTGCCACAGCACACCGTGGCCCTGCTAAAACGGATGAAACAAATAACTGAATTAAAGACGTGTGTCGTGGGGGATTGGGTGTTGCGCTGGCACGGACATCAGGCAGGTTACGGCTCGCCATGCGTCAGTCTGTTGAGAAGGGGGCTCTTATACTGACGCAGGTGGAGGGGCAACGCGGGTGGTCCCGCAAGGATTTAGGGTATGGAGGCAGGTCTGCAGTGTCAGCAAGAAGACGCCTCCGCGTACACACACACGCACACGCATACGCACACACACACACACACACACACACACACACACACACACACATACGCATACACGCACGCACACACACACACACACACACACACACGCACTCAGACTCCAGCCATCAAGGATGGTGCCGGCAGTTTCGGCACCTGACCGCCCACTAAAGTGCCAACCTTGTGCGCGCCAATGTCTCACTCTCTCACTTCCTCTCATCATTTTCACCTTTTTGCCTCTCATATTCCCGTCTCTCCCTGTCGCCTCATTTTAGAAATCCCCCCCAGTCTCATTTACGCCAGCGTGCGTGAACAAAATGCACTGCAGAGCCCTTCTGAAACCCAATCCTGCTGAACCAAAGTGTTGGTGCAAGGCGAGGCGATGGGGGGAGGGGGGAGGTCAACGAGGTGCCTCTCCAGTGATCTGACCCCACGCAGATCAAACGTACGGAGGAGCACTTTGAAGGTGCGCCCTGCCAGAACCCCCCTCATACGATGCCTCAAAACCAACTCTCACACAGTGTGTTAATGAGGAGGGCTCCGCCTGCTGTACTGCGCTGACCTCCTGTCTCAGTTGAGTCTTGTGACCAGAGGGCAGGGGGGCCGGGTGGCTTGGGGGGGTGGATTGGTGGTCTGTGTAGCTGCCTAGAAGGTGGCTCTTGGTGCCAGGGTTGGGTTTCAAACTCGACCTACAGAAGTCAGAAGTGGGGAATGCTGTTAGGCTGGTGAGAGAGAGGGAGAGAGAGGGAGAGAGAGAGAGAGAGATGCACACACATGCCTGTGGTTTCCCACAAAAATAAATTGCGCTAAGCAAAACTTGTTTGTGTCTCAAATCCTTTGATTCACTAAAAAACACACCCAACCAAACATGTAAACTTAACCTGTAAAGCCACACAGCGGTTTAAGGCCATGTTTCCTTGATCCTGTTTTATTTAAAAGTCCCCCCCTCCCCCTTTTTTTATAGCCTGCATTAGACACATCTGACAGAAATATGAAATGAATTAATAACCATCTTCTCAGATAAAGATTTGAATTGGCTGATTTTGGTTTTAACTTGCTAGGCTTTGATGCGCTCTGGGCTGAAGGCGTGTCGCTGTCAAATGTGTCTTATCATGGTGAGACACCTTGTGAACGTGCGTGTGCACAGTATGCACCTGTCATAGTCCTAAAAAAAAAACTATTCTGAGTCCGTCAGTGTATATATTGTGACTGTACTTACACGCTCTACCCAGGCCCTCGTCAAAATCAAACGAACCATGGAGGAATATGTAGACACCCATATTTAATGCTAGCTACTGTATGGTGAGTGGCCATCTTAAATTGGAAGCGAGAGTAATCAGATCAAAGTGTGAGGAGGAAGAGGAAGAAGGCTATTTTCGCGACGGTAGTAAATAGCAGACATCAAAGGCATTAGAGGAGACTACCTGATGTTACGACCTGATGTTACGTTAACGTTAGCGGTAATTAGCCAACTTTAGTTCGAACACAGTAGTCCTACCCTAGTATAGCCCTAAATCTATTCGTTTGCTGCAGTGACAAGTAGACCTAGGCTAAATAAATGTCTTTACGACGTTGCCTTAACATACTGTAATGATTCCTGTTGGTCTTTATACTGGTATTCAGTTGACATCATAGGCTACAACTCCATAAATGCAGAACATAAAAAAGAAAAAAAAAAAAGAAGTGTGACACTAAAGTTGTGAAATATTATATAATATTGTCAGTGCAGTAGCCTTTAGCCTAGATCTACTGAACTGTCATTGACTCGATTTAGCGATATGTAAGGGAGAAAAAGGCAAATATTGATGAATGTGATTAATTAGATTAATTAATCACAAAGCGTGTAATTAATTGGATTCATTTTTTAATCGCTTGACAGCCCTAAAAAATACTGCTCACCTGGTTTTGCTTGATGTCATCGCTGGCAGTTAAGTAAGAGTTCCGAAACAAAGTAGATGTTCCACAGGACACTGGCATATGAAGAAGGGAAAAAATAAGGAAAGAAAGGCAATGTTATTATTATAACGTTTATTTGACCGCAACAAAAACAACCCATTGGTGCTCGTATTCGTTTTTTTTTTTGACAGTTGATTTGACAGCGGTTTTGTTAAAAAAAGAAAAAAAAAAGTATTAAATAAAAACCTGCTAATTAGTGTCAAAGACTTTTAGCACTCTGGTGAAAAGCTGCATGCCAATTAGCCCATCACTTTTGTCTGCGGGCGAACAACATGAGACAAAGCCAACAGAGAACGAGGACAAATACTGAGAAAGAAAAGGCAAGAAATGTATGGAGACAGACACAAAGGGAAATTCTAAGAGAGAGATATGGAGAGAGATAGGGAGAGGAAGAGAGAGAGAGCGAGAAAGACAATGGCGTATAGGAGAGGAGAAGATTGAGGAAAAACGACAACAAGATGAAGGCAAAAATGGAGAGTAGAAGCTGGATGACAGAATGAAGGATAAAACCCACAATCCTATGTTTAACTGTTTGGGACACACGCACACACCTGCCATGGCGTCTTTCCGGGATGTGTGATCTCCTTTGTTGCTATAGAAACCGGCGTTGGTTGCCGTGGAATCGTAGTCCATCTTGCGCTCCTTCAGACTCATCATCTCCCTCGGGGAGGCTGGGGCACTCGCTACAGCAATAAAGCAATAGACAGACCACACGTGCATGAGCGTTTATGTGCTTGTGTGTGTGCGTGTGTGTGGGTGTGTGTATGTGTGTGTGTGTGTGGGCTGTGTGTGTGTGTGGGGTGGTCTTTCAAGGTGCAGAGTCATTACTCATTATTTAGCTTGTCAGCTTGAAGGGTCACCCCCAGCCTGTTAAACAACCTCAGGAAATAATCTCACGCACGCACACGCACACACACGCACGCACGCACACACACTGCATATTATTAGGTTTGTGGGGTGTCTCTTCATTTGCCTATAACTTGACAATTTTCTCTTCATAGATTCACCTTGATAGTGCATGTCTTCCCTTACGGCTGGGACGCAGCGATAACACATTTCGCTGCTTAGCTCCCATTCACTGAAGCCATCTAAACTACAGCCCCAAACCGGCTGTGTGACAGTTCATTCAAACTGCCTTGAAAAAGGGACCGCGAGAGACACTGGAAGCTAAACCTTTCCCGCTCCAAACTAGAAACTAAGATTTGACTTGATTTTGTCCAACCAAAGCCCACACGCAAATAAACAAACCCACGAGTGCACCCGTTTGCCTCCGGGCATGCATCCTGCAGCAGATACACGTGCACACACACACACACACACACACACACAGAGTCTTTCTGAGTATCTGTGAAGCTCTTACTTACACACATACACACACAAGGAAATGGTGACATTGTAATCCCTGCATAGCCCACTTTAAGTGCTTACTCACTTTTGCTTATCTTGACACACTTGAGTGGCTTGAATCCTGCCTTTACCTGTGTATCAACTGCTCTAGTCTGCCCAGCAAACCATTAAATACCCTGTGAGCCACAAATTCATGCTATAATCTATGTCCTTGGACAGAAGGGCGTTTGAAATGCGGGCTGCTTGGATCTGTTCCAAGAAACTTTCGTTAATTTTCAAAAAGGAGTTCTTTAGCTCTGCGGGACAGCTTAAATGTGTGGGCTGGCGCGCCAACCTGCCCGCCAAGCCTTGCTAAAGGCTGTGGCGTCACCGCAGGGGAAACGGGGATGGTAACCGTTGGATATGGGAGCCCAGGAGACCAGATCTGAGCGCTATCGGCGCAAAACATACCGTCGCAGCTCCTCCGGGGGGGATTCCCATCTCCACGAATCCCTTCCTCCTCTCCCTTTTCATGCCTTTCTTTCTCTCCTGACGCTTTTCTCTCATTTTCGGCATGCCGCGCTCTGGGGCCCTGGGTTCGGGCGTCGTCGCTTTATCAAGCCCGAAGTCCTTCCTCAGGCTCTCTTGCTAATTGTTTACATGCTTAAGTCATTGGTTCCTGTTGCTATGTGTCCGATGCCGCTCACCGTGCATCTCTACGGCGCGCGGCACGGAGCGAGACGCATGCATGGAGGAGATACCATTGTGGCAGGGATGCAGAAGGAGGGTCAGTGTGGAGAGCAGATAGATACGGGTATGGGAGGAGGAGAGGAGGAGGTGACGACGGGACTGCCTGACACCTCCATATTACCCCTCACACAGATATCACTCCCAGTTGAAGCCTTATTTTCACCGTCGCCCCGGCAAAGTCAAACCTCTGCTGCCTCCGCCCCGCGCCAACTATTGAGGCATAACTCTTGTTTGCCTCTCCCCTCGCTCTCATGCACACAGCCCTCGCACCCCCCACCAAGGCCCTGTGGAAAAAGAGTGGGTGTGGAATAATGCTTTTCTGCCTCACCAGCTCGCTAACCGCTCTCTCTAGCGCCTATGCTAACAGCCAAGGTGAATGCGTGAAGGCCGAGGGGCCGGCCCTAAAGGCTAGCTGTGGTTCCACTCGGCAGCACTAAGGGCGGTGGAGGGGAGGGCGCTGGGCGTCTGCGTATCGGAATGACGCTCTCTTATACCGTTTAATCAGAGAGAACCGTATACGGGATACTGCTACTGGGTTGGCAGATACGAATACCATGTGACTTGATTGCTGTGTGTTGATTGTTGCCTGGAGACACACACACACACACGCGAGACACTCACCGGAGCGGTTGTTGGGCGAGGTCCTGACGGGTGAGACAGAGGGTGTGCGTGAGGAGGAGTAGGGCCTCTGTCTGTCTCTCTCTATCGTGGAGGCAGAGCCCACAAAGTGGTACTGGGAATAGCCGTCCTGTGTGCGACAACATATGCAGTGTATATATAGTTACGTTACTGTGAACCCACGGAGACACATTTCATGCACCTGTGCCCGTAAGTTTAATGTAGCCAGGTTGTCACGTCAAGTCAAGTCACGTTTATTTATATACAGTAGCCCTTAATCACATTATAGTCTCAAAGGGCTGTACAGGCCCACATTTGACATGGAAACTAATGGCAGTCCTTTCGTGAAACTACTAAGTTGTTAGGGAAAGACTTCCCTAACAACTGCTTGGGTAAAAACGTGGAAGAAACCTTGGGAGGGAACCACAGAGGGAGGAATCCAGGACGGTTACGATACAATAGGTGACAAATGAGCAACATGTGACATTTTTCAAAAGGATGCATAGTGACATTTGTTTTGTGATTCATTTCACAAAGTTTCAAAAACCTGTAAATAATTTGAATCTAAATTATGCTTTACTCTGCTGACAATGCAAAAATGAGAACAAATTGGCTAAAGTATTCCTGCATAATTATTACATTGTCACAATATAAAAAATGTGTATGTTGCAGTAACCCATATTAACTTACATTGGACCTGCATCATCCTTCAACAGATTTACCTTATTTTTGAATGCGGAAATATAATGTGTTACTTCCTATAGGTTAAATGCATTATTATATTGTTGAATATATACTGTAGTCATTACATAAGTAGATAAGCCTCCCTTGTGTTTAGTTTCTGCTGTTTAATTTGAGAATTACATATTTATTCATATTTCATAATAATGTGACATCTTAATAATCATAATATACCCATAATATTCAGAGCAGATTACACCTCTGAAATGTTTTACAGATCAACACCGTCATCCAGTAGATGGTTTCTCAAACATGCAGGGGCTGAATGTTCCTTAGCCAAAACAAATTGCTCTAACAGGATGCAGACGTAGAGATCTAGCTTTGCAGTTAATGGCTACATAACAAATCACTATGCAATATTTGTTGTCCAGACATCCAGTAATAAACCTGTTACAATGTCAGCACAACGTGAAAAGCATAGAAGAGCATCTGATAGCCTCTGCTTTAAATGCTGTATGTAAAAGAGGCATCATTTGAATGTACACACAGCAAACATTACACAAAAGTATCAAGTAATTAATTTTACGCAAACATGCCATGCCAGACAACAAACTGAAACAGATGTGCAAAGGTTAGAGAAATATTCCACCATCACTGAAAATATTAAATCAAAATCAAAACCTGCACATGCATAATTACTGTAGAAGCCATTGGCTTTGTATCTGTATTAGTTTAGCGGTGATTGGAGCAAAGCCCTTTTCATAAAAATGGATTACGAGAGTCAACAACAGTCACTGAGCTGGAACAAAATTCAATTTAGCATTAAGATAATTAGGTACCTCTGGAAGCATAGAACCATGGGCAGATGATGATCAACACATAATGGAGACACATTCCATCCAAGTCTTAGGTATGATGTGTGTGTGTGTGTGTGTGGGTGTGTGTGTGTGTGTGTGTGTGTGTGTGTTGGGCTGGTGTGTTAGGGTGGCTATGTATGATGATTGCTTGAAATTAAATAAAGAACAGATGGATTTTGGGACCACAAGTTTGACCTCATGTACGCCAAGAGAGCCTTCGTCCACTGGTACGTTGGCGAGGGTATGGAGGAAGGAGAGTTCTCTGAGGCCAGAGAAGACCCTGGAGAAGGATTATGAAGAGGTGGGAACCGACAGTGTCGGCGATGAGGAAGGAGAGGAGTACTAGGTTTTTTTTATTTTTTTCTGGGAAACATTCCATTTGGTTGTTCATGTTACTATGTACAGAGCCAGGGATGTGTATGAGTATCGCCTTCTTTTTTCAACAAGCACAAAGAACGGTAAGATAGCGAAATGTGAGGAGATATTTGTAGAATTTGACAAAAAGTGTATTAGCTTACATTTAGCTTGCAATTCATCACTATACCTTTAAGTATATGTTGCTACATTTTCTAATATGCTCCATTTTATACATGTTTAAACTTTGTAACACTCCGTTGAAGAAGACATTTTATTCTCACGGGACTTCACAGATTACATCATCACGTGGCATCTATAAATATTACATTTGACTGACCATTACACAACTTGTACACAATACAATGTATTCATTTTAGTTTTGCCTGGACACAGTGATACATATAATTCAATATATGGATACATGCAAATTGTTGTTGCCCTCTCAGCACTTATTACACCCTAACCGTCTTGGAAGGGTGGATTCTATGGATTCTCTGGTCCCTTCCCAACTTTCTACCACTTTTTTTAATCCATGTGTTTTTTTTGTAATGGAAGTTATTTGCCCCGGCGGAGGAGCGTTGTTAAGGGGGTGTTGTTTGTTTCATTTCAAATGTGAACCTGTGCAGCCCTTCAAGACAGACTTTTAAACGGCTACATTAATAAACGTAATTTATAACTGCAAATAAAAGGTAGTCCTACCCAGGTTGCTGTAGGTGGCGCTACAGGAACTGGAAGCAGGCGAGTAGGAGTGCTGGGAGTGCTGGGAGTGCGTTCCGTCCTCCTCCGGGTCCCAGAGGCTGACGTTGCCCTCGCTGGGCGAGGCCGGGGTGACGGCCAGGCCCACGGCGCATGCCCCCGTCTCCCTGCCTTCCCGGGGCCCTTGACGGGGGACGGCGGGGGAGGGCAGGTTGGGGTTGGCAGGCATGGAGAGAGAGGCGGCGATGGCGGCGGCATCAGCACCAGGCATCTCTCGCTCCCTGGCATCGCTGGCGCTGCCTGGCACCTGGCTACACGCGACCACACAGAGAGGAGAAATTAGCTTCGTCATTCAGGTGCAACATAGAAAGTTACACTAGCGTAATGCGACGAGATATATGGTGAATATGACAAAAACTAATTAGCTTTTAATTGTAAGATAATTAGCTTACAATAGCTCACTATAACTTTAACTATTTTGTTCCCCCATGTAGTTCATGTTTAACATGTAGCACTGTCAAAATCCTCTGATTAAATGCTCTCAAATGTTTTATTTTGAACAATAACTACAATAAGCTGCTTTGGTGTTGTGTTTTCACCTGAGCAACCCTCTCTATGTGATAGTGATAGTATGTGAATATGGTACTATCAAACTATCAAATCAAACTATCAAATCAAATTGTTTGTTTCCTTCAATGTCTCCACACAACACCACTGCTTTCCTCACATCAAGGGGTGAATTTGAGTCAGTATGGCCTGAGGTAGGGATCTTTTGAAGCCTGACGTGTCTTGAATCTAACTAGACATAGACTGCCCCTAGGAAGGTCAAATAAGGCAAAGCTGAGACCATATCACAACAATGCCAGCTACAATTTTTGTTGACTTCTCTGAGAGGGAGAATAAAAGATGTAGCTGTGGAACTTGAGTAATTAAAGTTGTGTCATGTCAAATGCTGCGTGTACAAAACTGTACTTCAGAATATTAGTCACTCACTGTTTCAATACAGAGTGAATTCTGTGGCAAAGACCCCCCATAATAAAGACTAACTACTGTAGAGTAGAACGGTCTTTAAGATGTCATTTGAGACCTGTCACACAGCTTTCTTTTGGGGATTAAATACACTCCACTATCCAGAATAACGTAATACATCTAACAAAAGCTAAACTCTGTCACCAGCATCGCAAGACAAGTCAAGTACAAAAACCCACCACCGATATAATAAATACATGAGCCAGTTATTAATAAAACTCTTTCATCTAAGAGCCATACCCTATAAAATGTTTCTGCATTTGCATGAAAACTGGATTGAAACATATAGCCTATGGTGATTTCTACCCCTTAATTTTCTTTATTCGTGCCACGTGTGCCGGGTTATTAGTAGGTTATTATAGTCTTTAATAATGACGAATGATTTGTATGAACTTGCAGCTGAACTTCCTGTAAACTCACAATGCTAAATATATATATTTCATATCATTAGCAATATTTACTGTATGGATAGTTTAACAGAGAATTATACTACAAGAAGCATACTGCTATAAGCCTCTACAACCCACAGAAACATATCAATCATCCATGTTTATCTTTCCTTTTTTGGGCAATAAACTGCCCAGTCAATAATCTACAAACGGCCACTCACTGCACACAATACTACCATCCTGACAGTTGTAGGAAGTTAATATTAACAGAAAAACAGAATTACCAAACAACCAAAAATTTGCATTTGTATGAATGAGCCTTCAATGCAGTGCATTGAATGAAAGGAAACTGCAATGTCTTGCATGGAATATCCTAAAAACATAGTGCGTATGGCTACGCACCTTGAGAAGCCCTTGAAACAAATACCTTTACAGCTGCTACATGTCTCAATGTCAGGACCTAACTTGTTCAGACTCTTTGAAGCTGCTCCACACACTGCATTTCACCATTTCTCAGCTCAAGTAAATAGGTATCGTACAATCTCGACAATCTCTCCTCCCTATTAAGTAAACATCGCCTCAGTAAGGCCCGGATGGTCAGAGACGTTTTTTGAATTAGGACAGGTTAAAGGAGAGGCTTTAAATTCAAGCTTACCCACTGTACTGGCTCATGCAGCTACCCATGTCTTAAATACTTGAGTACAAGCTACAGGTACTTTCACATTCTCGACAAGGCAAGAAAGTCCAGCCGGAGGTATGTGTAGAGATGATTCTTTTCTTGCAAGCGCCTCTGTGCAAGTGTTCTCACCTGTCTAAGGTGATGTGTGCTTGCTGAGAAAAACGCCCACTGTTGGCCAATATCAGCGTTATAAGCAGAGGGGGGAAACAGTCAAAGCAGGAGTTAACCCTTGCACTGCTAATCAACCTGCATGATCCATTATGACTGGAACAGGATGTTTACACTGACTGAACTAGGCTGGGATGTGATATATAAAATCAATAATTTCCACTACAAACCGACTACACAACATATAACATATATAGTTATTATAATACAGTTTGTGTTTTTAAATATATTGATAGTTTTTTTAATAAATGAGTTGGGTAATTAGATCTTAGCCTATGTCATGTCACAAGGAAATAATAAATAAAATAAACTTAAATTAAATACTGTATACTGTAACAATTCTGTTACACTGGAACTCTGTAAATGTTTAATTTGTAATAACCACATTTTGCTCTTCATAACTTCTATTACAGCATGGTGCTATTGTACTGTTACTGATTTACAACAACTGTAAACAGCAGCCAATATCATAAACATATAAAACCAGTAAGTCATAGGCTACTGTCATTTACTATGCTGTCATAATAAGAAGATCAGATTTAAGGTAAACTACATTTACAGGATAAGAACTTTACAATTCAGTAGAGGTCATGAATCAGTCAGTACGGATTACTGGTAATATAATACTCAGCATTGCTTTATTAAATAATTAACCTAGGCCACAGCCATCTCAGAGAGAGCAGATATAAATTGAGGGAACAGAACACATCTTGTAGAAGAGAAACAAAGTGGGTACTGGAGCAGACCAGACCAGCCAGTTAAGAGACAGAATGAGGACAGTCTCTTGACAGTGGAAGAGTGAAATATGCTCTGCTCAAAAACAGATACAAGATAAAGCACTGTATATGGATGCAGAACATTGACAAAATAGGGTTGGAGAAGGGAGGGGGGAGAAACACAGAAGACATCATGCCAGGGTGGACTGTTAGAAAAGCAGATGAAGACAAGTACTCATAAAGAAATAAGAAATAAATAGAAATAAATAGAATTAAGTAAGTGTAGGAGGGAGTATTAAAAGTGGAGTCAGCGATATTAAGATAATACTATATACTGTAATATGCCAATCATCCTTAGTGCGTCTGCAACTCGTCCAGAATGCAGTTGCTAGGCTGTTGACTGGTACCAAGAAGAGGGACCATATTTTGCCCGATATTGGCTTTTCTTCATTGGTTACCAGTCAAATATAGAATTGATTTTAAGGTGCTGCTGCTTGTTTATAAGGCACTACATGGTTTGGCTCCATTGTACATTTCAAATCTCTTTCCAGTGTATCAGACTTCGAGGCCTCTTAGATCATCAGATCAGTTTCTTTTAGCTATTCCGGCCACTGAAAAAAAGCGTAGTTTGGAGTGTAACCTACATAGATAGCCTATCTAAATGATAATCATGTCGTTTTTGCTGTTCACCGTTTGTAAATAAACAACACGTTCTCATTCCCAACTCATCAAAAATTGCAGCTTGGTCAATGGCCTTTCTCGTCTATTTTTCAAGCGTTAGTAAGCCTTTGGCGTCGTAGGATGAATACTTACAGCAGGGCTACGGAGTTCCCACCACCGTTTTATTTTTAGCTATGGGCATGCAATCTCAGCGCAAGTATTAGCTCCTGGTTGTAGATAAATAATCAATATACAATCGAGACATGTTATGGCATAATTTCGGCGACATGAAAACAATTTGAAAACATCAATGGCGGGCCCTACAGAATTTAACATAGAAGTTGCAATACAGCAGTTTTAATAGAATTCATTAGAAGAGAAAAGAAAAAAACGAAAGGGTTTTCTCAATAAAATAGGCCTATGTTTTCACTCTTCTCCAGACGTTTCTTCTGCAAGGGAGGATTTAACAACAGCTGGTTCACAGGTTCGTCCAAACACCTGCCAAGTATATTTGTTAAAACGCCTGCCATTTAAAAACTGTTTCAATGGAAGGCTCCCCAGATGGATGTGTCTAACAACATCCATCCAGAATACATCTGGCATGTCAGGTTATGTTCCAAAACCCTATCATTCAGAAAACAACAATTATTCTGGGTAAAGTACATAATCTCACGCATAGAGCAAAATTATCTATATTTTTGTATTGATTAAATGTTAGCAAAATACGGTTATCCTCAGTCAATGCATGCATGTAATTATAATCCCTGTGGTATTAATTTGGATTCCCCCATTAATTCATAATTTGACCAATTATGCTGAAGAAAGGCAGGGGTTTGAATGACAAAAGGAAAGAAAAAATGTACAGGAACATTCATTACTCGCACATTAAATCCTCAAAACAAATCATACGAGATGCACACAGGAGCAACAGCACAGTTCTTGGGCGAAGGACACACGAAGGTTACTGGGCCACATGCATCATACATTACCTGAGAGTAAACAAACATGGTCTGAATGTACAGTGTTTTAGGGCCAGTATTGCACCAGATGGTACAGCGCAATAATCTCAAATAAAATGAGGTGGAACACAGATCCGCTATACCGTGACAAACTGAACAGGGATGAACAGCCACTGAACTTGGATGACAAGCTGTGCATGTTTAATCAAAAGTAAACACTGTTCAGTGCAAAGCAGAGCAAGGCACAGAGCCCCCAGTACAATACAGCGTTCCATTCCCTATTGCCTCTGGATGAAATCCAATCAGGCATGGACAGAGGAGAGCACGACAACCCAAGCGGGCTGACCCACTGGCAACCGATGTCCCTCCCTAGTGGCATGGTTACCTGCTGCGCACTTAATGGATTCCATTAGGGAGCGTGCGCAGCCTTTGCAGAGGCTCCAGCCGTGCGCGCTGTGTAAGCGACTAGATAGTACTGATCTGATCAAACATGTCTGGAATTCGTTATGAGGGATCGGTCTGAAAGGACAGCAGCACCCATGCTGCTTTGGCACAGCCCCCGGCAAAGGTCAAGCAGCATCAATTGACGAGAGCACCAGCAGGGAAGTGAGGGACTAGCATGTGGGTGATGGGAACATGATCGCTGCTAGCTAAGTGTCTCATCAGATGTGCACAGCGGTACTGGCAGCAGACACATACTGTATGTGTAACATTAGTTATTATATTACCGTACTATGTATGTCCATGGAAGACACCAAAGAGAGTGTCATGTTTCATAAAGTTTACTAGATTTGAAGTTAAAACAGAACAGTTTCTTGTGGGCTTTATATTCGGCTACTCAATCTTTGATGGAAGCTATATAAAAAAGACACAATGCCACGGTTACCGCTCCTCTACAAACCATTGATAGCGTACCCACTGGAGGCACGTTTAGACACTTAGTTCTTTCATAGCCTGCTATGACCGACTATTGCTCTCAGCTCAATTTCTCTCATTGAGATTATAGTCTGTAAACCCTGTTCGCATTAGTGTTTTCACAGCCACCCTGCTGGCGATCCAATCAGCATGGATTAGTGAGATGATGTTGATGTCAAGCGTGTTTCAAAATGGAGGTAGAGCTAGATGAGGCAATGAAAACAGTTGTAGCAACGATGATTGGATAAACCGTGTCCAATAGTTTAAAAATAAATAAGAGGTCTTCGAGGAAACAACTCTTAACACTTCCAAATGGACCATGGACAGACCATATTCACGAAGTGAATTTTATACCAAGCTAGCTCTTTCATGCTCTTTAATCAGTTTGAAGACTATGCATTACCTTAACGTGAAGTATTGCTACCAGTTGCATTGTGTGAATTTGACAAATAACAGTTCAATTTGACTATAAAATATGTAGTGTATTGTATTCTTTCAGACAGGAATCAATCTTGAGATCTGCCAAAAGTATGAAGGCTTTCTCTTTTTCTGCATACATGTCCCAGATGATTAACTAATCTAATTTCCCTCTTGGCGTGACAAATAACACTGTATAATAAATTGATATGGTAAAATGGACATCACTCATAACGACTAACACAGAAAATACACTCTAAGAAAACAAACATACTGCACAGAAACACATACACAATACGATACACTAACAATATTCATAATAAGCTTGCTGTAGAATACGGAAACATTGATCAGCTTGTATGTGTATGTCTTCTGTATAGCATGAAGGAGGGGTATCAATGTAACTCTAAACTACTGTATATTAATGCTTGGTTTATTACCTGATGGCATTGCTGACGAGGTCAACTCCAGTGGTGTGTGGGGATGCTGTTTGCACCGTGCTAAGCACCCCGGGCTCTTTGCTTTCATCTGGCGTCAGCAGAGCAGTTTCCCTGCACTCCTCTATACGCAGCTCTCCCTCACAATCACCAGGGGTGCCGGTGCCATCCGGCTTGTAGGCAAAGATAATGGTTGGCTTCTGGTTGGGATCCTCAGGCTTGGCCTCAGTAAACCAATGTTGTCGCTGGAGGGGCGGTGGCGGAAGCATGTGGATTACCGTCCCATCCAACCCCACCAGCTTGCCTTTCTCCCGCTCCATCTTATCCTTCTGCTCATCATCATCCTTCCGCCGGCGGAAGAAGCTTTTGAAGGAGATCCATCGTTTGGGCTTGGTGCTCTCTGGCCCTGTACGTCGACTCTCCGCTCCCCCGGGACTGGCTTCCCCATCACTGGGCCGTGTGGAAGAGCTGGCGGCGGACGACTTGGTCCAGTTGCCAAAGTGTCTCTGGAGGATGTTGGACGCGTGGTACGGTGACGACGTGGACCTGGGAGGGGGGAAGGGGGCGCTGGACTCCGACTTGGGGCTGGGGAGCGGGATGGCAGCGGAGGCACTCTGAGATTTGGGCAACAGCTTTAAGGGCGTGTCTTTCTTTGGTTTGGGAAGACAGCCATCTGTACTGGAGAAGAGAGACTTTGGTCGGTTGAGGGTCTCCCTGATGGCGTCTGGTGGGATGGCATACAGCTCCTCTGAGGCTTTGGACTCCGTCGAGGGGGATTCAGGGGGTGACTGAGGAGGTTGGATGGAGGCCACAATCTGGGAAAGCACTGCACTGGCCTCTTCTCGAAAGGTTGAGCCTGTCCCAATAGAGGACGATAAGTCTGTGTTACCCTCTTTACTTGAAGCACTATCCCCACTTTTCTTGCTGGAGACTGTTAGGATTCTTCTGGGAAGGTTTGCAGTTAGAGCAGTCGGAGCATTTGTTGGTGCAGTGGGAGAGACGGCACCACCCGTGGTGCTCGTCAAGGCGCCTGAGTCTACAGTGGTTCTACATTGGAGATTTGCAGATGTTTTGTCTGTTTCAGGTGCTTTTGCCTCTTCAAAATAAATTCTGTCTAATGTTCCTTTACCAGAGACAATTCTCTCTGTTGAAGAACAAAGGACAGTCTCCGATGAGCCAATTTCTTCATATGTATGGCTGGTCACTCTACTCCCAGTCACTTTTGGCTGTGGCAGCTCACCACCGAGTCCCAGAAAGCTCTTGTACACAGCTAAATTATCATAAGCGCATGGGTTGATGACAATAGGTACCTTGACAGCATTCTTAGAGCTGCGGGCATAGGCGGGCTCATCACGAATAATAATGGGAAAAGGAGGCATGCCGGCATTGTTAAAGCTGTTAAACTTAATTTCTGACAAGTTAGGGGACTTCACAGGTACCGTCCGGGAGAAAGACAGCCCGGAGGTGGGGGAGGTGGGAGCAGACTTGTGACTACAGTGTCGAGGAGGAATGGTGGGCCCAGGAGGACTACCAACCCCAAGATCTACTCTGGGGATCTTCTGGCGAGGGCTAGTGCTTGACGTCCACACCTCTTGGTAGCGGATGCTTCCGGTTTTCTTCCGGGAATAGCCTGGCAACGCTGCAGATGTAGCTGACGTGTGGGAAGTGGAAGACGTTGTGCAGGTGGGGGACGCTGGGGATAGAGGATGTCCTATAGGAGTACTATGGAACACAGAAGGGCTTGAAGCCTTCGAAGGGGTTTTGGGTTTAGGGGCAGTATCTTGCATCTGCTCCTCTTTGTGTGCCATAGATGCCGATACATCCACTACAGTGTAAGGTTTGCAGATCAGGGACTTCTCTAGATTGACCACACGATATGGTTTAGCTTGCTCCTCTGTGGGACTGAAGCTGATGGTGACTGGTTGTCCAGGAAGGGCTTTGGGCATTGGCGCTCCCTGTCGACCATCCTGTTCCTCTAATCGGATGGCTAGGACAGCCTTGTGGGTTTCGGTCACCTTAGGGGGACTCAGTGCTCTGTGAACAGAATCGTTCTTGGAAGCCGAGGTACATAGTAGGGGAGCATTAATAACAGACAAGGGTGAGTGTAGGCCATTCCTAAGAGCACATGGGGCACTGCTCGCACTGCTGGAGGTTGTATGAGTGTCCTCTGGCAGTGATGAGGAGGATTCTGAGGATGTAGTTGATTCTGAATTGGAGAGGAAGCCGCTGCCTTGCATGTCAATGGGTCGGTAAGGGAGCAGAGCTCCATTTGAGTCCATGGAAGGGTATCCATTTAGAATCTCGTCATAGCTGTCATCATAATCCACGGCGCAAATTCTCTGCAGTGAGCGGTTGCGGAGAGGCACGGTATTCCACTTTTTCCCCGCAGCAAACGGCACCGGCGACAACGTGGCAGCGCGGAAATTAGCAAACCGTGGCTGGCCCCGCATACGGATTTCCATGGCAAGTAACTCTTCATCACTTTCATCCCAACTCTCACGTTCTTCATCATCATCATCATCATCCTCCTCCTCTTCACTATCCTCATCTTCTTCATCCTCCTCCTCCTCCTCCTCATCATCATAATCCTCGTCATATTCTGAAAAATCAGGGTAGCAGAATCGACCGCCCTCAGCGCTGATGACCGCGGCGCTGTCGCTCAGGGAAACTCGCTTCTGGCAAGTTCCTCCACTGCCGCGGCCCATAGCTAAACAGCTGGAGGCCAGAACGCCTCGTTCAAGGGATCGCCGATACGAGGTGTTAATACGCCCTAAAAACAGGTCCCTGGAGCCAGACAGGGGGCTGAGGCTAGGGCCTGGACATAGCCCAGCTAACCCTTTCAGTACATCCGTCAGTCCACTGTTGTTGTTACTGACTGGGGCTTGCGGTGGGCTGAGTTGTCCATATCCCTCTATTTCCTCGACACCATCCTCCCCTGCATTGTTGTTAGACCCACCAGGCCGCATGTGGTTCAGCCCGTTGCGGTTCCAGACTGTAAAGGCGGACGTTTTTCCCTGTTCCCCAGCGTCAGGTGGCCGTTGGAGGTTCCCCTCTGAATCCAGACCGGCCGAGGAGCACGGAAGCATCATGGTAGGCTTCACAGCGATGGTTGGCTTCTTAGCCACCGGTGGACGGAGGTGTGCGGAGCGGGCCGACACACTGCAAGCCGCCGGTGTGCTGTCGGCGAGGTTGGAGCTGGGTTTGGCTCCAGCAGGTGATTGATTCTGCTGCTGCTGCTGTTGTTGTTGTTGTTGTTGTTGTTGTTGTTGTTGTTGTTGCGGCTGTTGATGTTGTTGATGCTGTTGTTGGTGGTTTTGTTGGTGTTGTTGGTTTTGTTGGTGTTGATGTTGCTGCTGTTGCTGGTGTTGTTGGGGCAGAGGCCTCTTCTCGGCCGACGGCTTTCCCACACTGCTCTGGGCCAGGTGGTGCAGGCTCTTGGATTTGAAGCAGTTCTTGCACTCGCCCGGTTTCCACACGTGCTCTGTGAAGGCGCTGCAGGCGGACATGGCTGCTGGTCCAGTGAGGCAGCCCACTCAGTCAAGGGACGGCACGGCCCTCCATGGAGCCCCAGGCCTCAGGAACCACTCAGCACCGCGGAAATGGACACCTTTTGAAGCCTCAGGCCTGACAGACGTATACATATCTGAAACAGAAAGAGGACATTGACATTTATATTACATATACCGAATTTGCAAGCTTTGATTATTTATGCAGTCATACAGAACATAAAGAACTAAGATGAAAAACAACAGGAAGAAACAGAAATATATTTGTGTGAAAAGAGAAAATGTTATGTGCCACTTTCGCCAATAGGTGGCAATCTTTCCCCACCACTGCTTCTCTATTCAATAAGAAAGGGAGCTCTCTTTCTCCTCTACTCAACCCCAGCTACAACAATTAAGAAAACATACAGCACAGCAACCAGAGCAATGGAAATCTCCCTAGAAGAATAACATGTCATGGAAATTTGACCAAAAAATACATACAAAGGCATAGAATACAGCCAACGTTAGCGACAAGATACCTACTGTACTGTTGTTATACAAAGAAAACTAATCCACCCCTAAAGACGTAGGCTGCATACTGCACACAAATGATAACCATGGGTAAAGACAGTTAAAGATAAATCCCCTCAGGTTATCTAGGCCACTGTGCATTTGCCACATCCTGCTTACAGACCAACCAGGTCACATCTTTCTGTCAGGAAACCACAATATATATATTTGTGTGTGTGTGTGTGTGTGTGTGTGTGCACGTACGTGTGTGTGTGTGTGCGTGGAGCAGTGCTGTGCTATTAGTGTTCCCTGTACACCACACAGGCCATGTAGGTTATAATTTGTGGGTCAGATAGGTATGAACCATTGTGTAAATTGGTAAACACATATTCTCATACAACAGACGTTAGTCAATAGTGCAATCAGATCTGTGGAGACCTGCAGACCTGAGACAAATTATCTACAGGGGGAAGTCTACATAAAAAGCTTATTTGCATTTAATTTAATTTCCGAATATCTTAGATTTTTTTTAATTAACAATGGAAAATGGACTGAACTGTATACACATGTAGTACAGTATCTAATTGGACGCAGACTTCAACAAATGTATATTGTTGACAATAATAGAAAACACAGCATGGATAATCAGGAATAACAGAAATTAATTTAGGGAAAAGGGCTATCTAAGTAAGCATTTGAGATCCTTAACAGCAGTAACTGGCACCACATGATGTCCACCTCTCGTCTGGCTCCTCTTAAGAAATTATATCTTATCTTAAGAAATGATATCTTATCTTAAGAATGATATCAAAGAACAGCTTCCATCCACTGGCTGTATTCAGCAAGGCGGCGAATCTGGCAATCACATAGTTTCTTCCCTCGCAGCATTGACCCCGAGTTAAATGTGCAACATAAAATAAGGATAAAGGTAATACAATACAAATGGGATATACAACTGTATCACTAATTGCTTATAGAAAACCCTTGCCATTTATCTTATTTTGGGAGATCCACACCTCGATCCAATAAAATGGGCAGGTGGTAATGACTCAGTGCATGAGTGATAGGGGTGGACCTTTCCATCTGTACACCATTAATCTTAACAGGGTCATGGGGGTCAGATCCTGTATAGAAAGACATTGTCATGGCAACATTAGTTCTATGGCAATAACCTGGGTTTGTCCACAAAGCAGGAACTACTGAGTAGGCACTCGCTGGGTGGGGGAAGATGTATCCTGCAACACCATAGCAGTCGCATCCTGGCATGAAACAATGACTAATCTAAACAAAAATAATCCGAAACTAGCGTTTTTGATTTAAACCAACATTCTTGCAACTGCGCTTCTAACATCTCCTCTACAGCTGCAAGAAACATTGTGTCTGTATTATTGTATAAGCTTGCGGATTTGTCTGTTTTAGTACTTGCAAAAAAAAAAAAAAAAAAGAACAAAAAATAATTAATAATTTTTAACTCCTCAATGATGCAAAAAGCTTAAGGAACACATGTACTGTAACACTTTTAATGGGTGGGGAAATAAATACACAGAGGAACAAAAAAGCAGTTGGAAAGGTTGTGAAGATTCCCAGGGATTGTTTTCTGAATATGTTTTCTGAATAAACCAAGTTAAAAATATTGTTTTTGCTTTTTTTTAATGATAAACACATCTTCTTTAAGCCTTTGACAATTTGGCATAGCTATTTTTGTATTTCATATTATGTATCTAATATTATGCAACATTTATGTGGGCTACATTTTTATGCTAATTTTAGTATTCAGCAACGAAACAGTTGCTGAATACTACTCTCTCACACACTCAAACTTGGACTCAATCTAGGAGTAGCCTAGCGAGGCTATTGTGGGACTAATGCTATGTTAATATATGAGGAATTAAGTTAGCCCTGATGACTGTTGATGTCATTATTTTAAGTGAATGTGTGATTACAATAACATATGACCAAAGCCATGGAAATAACAGAGTTACGCCAACGGAAGTTCAAATTTGTCAACGGTCACATGGTTCATGGAGAGGCAAAACCTATGGCACAATAGTTCCCAGAAGTGTTTAATGGGCAGTTTGAATATACAGTATATATATAGATATATAACTTCATTTTTTGGTAATTAGTAGTCAATAAATGCACCGATTTACATTTAAAATAACATGTATAAGGTACTTTTAGTATTTAGGCTAACTTCCCGGAACTATTTTGAGGCTCCATGAGCTGCCATTTCTGTGAAAAAACGGTCAATTGGAGTGAATGGAGATGGCGTAACTGTTATTTCCATGGCTGTGAATGAGACATACTCTGCTATTGATAACATGTACATTGTAAGTTGCTATGAAAATAGTGTGTGCCAAATGCTGTAAAAGGTAAAATATACATCAAATGAATTGCATTAATCAAACTATGGAGCATAATAGGACCAAAGTAAGTATTTTGGCTTATGTATCTGCAAAACACATACTGTACATAAATAGACTTTCAAAACATCCACCTGTTAAATCGCCTCAGTCCTGCTTTTTTTTATTATACACTTGCATTATATTCACATTTGATGAGGCCATTGCATTCATGCTTGCTAAATGTACCAGGCTCCCTTGTGTACGAGAGCCAACAAGTCATCATGGATCTCATTAATTTGGTAACACTCAATTCAATAGCAAGATTACTGCAAATCACACTCAGACAGGTCAACTCAGACTAAGAGTGGGAATAAAGAGAATTACAGTCAATATATTATTTTCATACAATTTAGGCCTATGTCCTGTACCTTGAAATACAATATCAAGCTGTTGTTATTTCTACTTTGGTTGTGGAATCCAAGAAAGCATGTGGGTGTCCGAAAACAGGTGTAAGCCGAAATGGGGGTGTTTGTGTGTGTGTAGGCTGTATAAATATAGTGAATCAAGCCAATTTCCTAGTTTCATAATAAGTAAGTAAATAAAACCAGGCAACATTTCAAAGAGCATTTTCTTCTGTGGTATTCATTAATACGTAGGTACACTAATAACCTTAAATAGATATACAGGCTGCGTTTTAAAGTTCAACTTGGATGTTAAGAACCACTATAAAAAAAGAATGCAAGTAGATTTCCCAAAAATATGTCTTGGTTGATTATAATAATAAGAAATATTAAAGATGTAACAGTAGTTTTGACACTGAGGAGATTGAAAATGTAAATTCATATGGATATGACAACCACAGCCTTATAATTAAGAGCCTGCCAGGCATCAAAGACAGACAAAGAACAAGACTAGGAACAGACAAGAATTAGGAGAGAAAATGACCATGAGAGAGAAATTGCATGGCACATTTGGCAGACGTCTAGCTGAGTAGCCAAGTTAGCAATAACTAACGTTGGGTAAGTCTGAGTGGTTGTGATAATTTTTTCTAGTTTCATCAAAGTGAAATATTTTGTTTGTATGTCTTTGTACAGTATGTGTGGGTGCGTTGGATGAATTTGCATTCTGCAAATTTTCTTCTGGAAATTATGTAAACAATTCAGTGACACTTTACCACAGATTTGAATTTGCTCTATATCAGCCATGTAATGGTCTCTGCCTACACCACTACTGCGCAGTGAACTGATGAGCCACAGAAAGATTCCTTCCAGGGGAGACACAGCATTTAAGGGGCTGTCACAGGCAGTCTGTCAGGATGTCACTGTGGGTTCAGTTGCCAGTACATTCTAGCTGAAGCCAAAAGCAGGTTCAGACTGTCTCCCCCCCAACCTACCTCACTAAATGAGCCTATCTCAGGTAGAGACAATAGAGGACAGCGCTGGGCCATCTGACTGGAGTGGCTAGGGTGCTGTGAGGACTCAAAAATCCTGCTCATGTGCTACAGGTATTCTCACTGTATGAGTGGTTCTATGTTGGCGTGGTCAGAGAATAGGAGTGCTTATGTGAGCATGCAAGTGAGGTATGAATGTGTGTGTGAAAAAATGAGAGCATGATAATGAAAATCAACGGCGGGATGGAACCTCAGTGTGTTTTTGCATGCAGTCCAAAGAAATCCCAGCTCAAATACATCAGATCGTGGATTGTGAATAAAATAGAGTTGTTCACAGTTACCATACTAAAACATTGGGGGCTGATCACCTATCTCGGTTAGATTTTCCTATGACTCCTAATGCTGCTCAAAGAATTTATGGGATTTATGGGATTAGCCAGTTTAATGTGGCTCATTAAAATAAGATTTAGGCGATACATCCATATGATTGGAAGGAGATGTTCATGCATAGCTCTATGTGTTGTGGAAGTAAAATGAACAAGTACTCTAATGAAGGTTGACATTTAAGGTGCAATGTTTAAATGAGTAATATGGGGGTTGGAGGGAGAACAAGGACAATGGACAAATCCTTAAAAAGACAAACAGAAAACTAAAGACGTGTGTGCAAGTGTCCAGTAAAGGATTAGATTTACAGAAGTAAACCTTCACAACTGATCACATTAACATGTGGATGCCCTTTTCACCCCACTCGCCATTCAATGGATGGATTATCCCACTTTACATATAGGGGAAAGTCAGGCTGTGGAAGAGAGACTTATTTTCACTCAAAACACGTTCCTAGGCAGGACTATCCACGAGAAGAGACAAGAGAACTAGCTGAGCTCACTACTTGGTAGAATAACTGAGGTCGTCACCGAAAGCCAAGGCTATGCGGTGACGGGAGATGGCTTTTTGCTGCTTTATGGCAGAGGGCTTAAATGATTGGACAGCTGTGGCAGTTGGTGAGAGATATGGCACTAACAGATAACACTGGGAAGACACTGCAGCAGAACCAAGCTGAGCGGGATATGCACGATGATGGACAAGCATTCACTTGCCTAGAAAACAGTAGGCCAATGTTTTATTTGTCCCAATTTCGCTGCCTGCTAATGATTCTGATTTGTTAATAGAACTGT
>JAODUE010014647.1:5000-17500 GCA_027564755.1 Amblyopsis hoosieri
TGTGTGTTAAAGAACGCAGCTTTCTTTGTTTTGCTACTCAGAGGAAATCCACAGGATTCGCCTGCTGGTCGAGTTCCTCTTGCCCTCTCACAGGCTAATTACACCCAACACACTCCAGCCTTGCTCTCAACCATCAACCCATTACCTCCAAACACTGCCCAGGGACCGCTGCAAGGTCTTATGGGTAATGCGCTAATTGATTGGGTGGAAGTAACAAGCAGGCAGGCAGGATAGATTGTTGGTGTTTGGTACAGGGTTTACGTTTACACTCCCCTCCGCTCCCATTGCTTTCTGCTGCCATCTCCTCATCTCATTTTCTCTCTCTACTCTTCCCTCCTCATATCCTGCCAACAATTTGGCCTAAATATGAACTTTCTCTGTATATGAAGATTTTCAGCATAATAACTTGAGGCCATACTGTAGTTTCAAAGTCTTTCACTTTACAGCAAATCTTCTGATCTCAGATACACTTGGTATTAGTCAGTGAACACAAGCATGTTTGGGAATAGATACAAAGTCAGGGGCAGATGTATTAACCCTGTACCTCTAAGTTTGATGACGCTTCATAGATACTGTATTTCATGGTTGCTAACATTAGATACATTTCTGTGAGTCGGCGGTTCCATGATACATTGCTTTTTTAAAGCAGACTCAAATGGTGATTAGAGTTAGAAGACATGCTGATTGCGCTATTAGGCAAGAAAGCGTGGCGTTCTACAGTCTGGCCAAGTCACTGTTTACGCTGCACTTGCTAACATATGTACTGGACATCTGCCCTTCAGTTTGCTGCCTGTGGAGTTGTGACTAATGATTCAGAATGGGACATGGTCCACACCAGGAGGACTCCAGTTCCCAGGGGCCTTTATTGCCTGAACGCCTGGCTGCTCCTTCTCATCCATAGAATGTGGTCAGGGCTCCTTTCTGCCACAGGCAGTTTTCCCCATCTTCCTCCAAAAATTGGGCCTCTGGGAATTGTATATAGTCTCTAACAGGGAGTAGGGGACCAGTTGAACTAATCAATTGTATTCTTTTGATCTCTTCTTCACTCTTTCTCGCCATTATTCCTTCCTGCTTCACCCTCGTGTGCTTTCTATCTTCCTCTCTCTCTGTCTCTGTTCTACTCTAACACTACGCGCGTGCACACACACACACACAAACACACACACACACACACACACACTTACGTGCTGTGTCTCTCTCCAGTGCTGAAGCTGTTGAAGATGGCAACAGGTATGAGAGCTCTGCTGGACACAGTGGTACAAGCACTGCCTCAGGTACGTGCACACACGCACGCCCTCACGCACGGTGCGCACGCTCACACGCACGCAGGCACCACACTCATCCCTGGCTTATCACAAGGAAGCCACCAGTTAATTAACATTTGCTAAGTGATGAATGAACAGTGTCAATAGAAGCTGTTCGTAAATGATGACGTCTGTGAAGTGGGGTTATGACTAATGTTGCCCCCCCAATGCTATCTTGATAACTTTCCATTGACTCTCTAATTCATTGTGAAATGAGCACAGCTTTCATATTTTTAGCCCACAGAGCGAAGAAATTTTCTTCTTCACTGCCAAGGTTATGTTGAGATGTACCAGAACATGGCTGTCTACATATCACAGCACTACGATCTTGTATACTGTATTCTACTTTATTAGAGGTTGTCATGGTGATAAAGGCAAAAAGGCAAACCCTCTTGAGACCTACATGTCGAAACATGTTTAATTATGGAATTATCTTCTTAATAGGAATGTGTAAGCATCCCCAGGTATATATCTAATGCAGCTATACACTTCTAGGACCCTTACTCTTAACACGCCACTCCCCCTCGCAGCACATTTGTTTCTAACCAACCGACTCTTCTGCAGCCTCCAGAAATCCCAACAGCACTTATTCCTTCCCGCCCTTCCCCATCACACTGTAGTTGCTCACCTAATGGAATTTCACAGTGGCGTATTTTTGAAAGTGCCCAGTGGAACAGTGGAATTGGATCCCATCTTGCACCACTGTCTGCGCAGCAAGGTGACTTGGTTGGCATTCTGCTCAGTGTAACTCAGGGGGCTCTCTACCTGTTTGCATAGCAGAGGTTGTGCTGTGCCATTGGTAAATGCCTATAAGGGACCAGGGGACTTCATAGTACTCTGTACAATTAAGTATTATATTTCCTGCATGCCCAGTACTCTTGAGATGTATTTTTTAGACGTTTCCACGGTTTTTCTGGAATTTCAGACCCTTGTGTCCACCAATGCTGCTTATATCCTACCGGGACATGTAAGCGGTCCATTTCAGTTTATTTCTGAAATGTGATTGAGTTGAATTTCCAAAATGCTGCCAGAACGTTGCTCATTACCTCCGGTAAATCAAACTTGCTGCAGCCAAGGGCCGAGCACCCAAACACTTCTATTGCAGATTAGCATGTGTTTATCCAGAGATCTACGGTACATTTAAATCAGGCTGCAGTGGTTGCTGGGGGCAGCATGTCATTCCATGTCACACTCATCCTCTATAAATGGTCCATATTTCAGGACTGAAGAGTCGGGGGTAGCTAAGGCTAGCAATTAAGTTATCATTTTATCAGTATAACTTCCACATTTTCTTAAAATGTGGATACCTAATTAGGGAATAATCCACATTTCCAGAATTCAGATCAAGATACTAGTCAGAAGAGAGATGATTATCAGTCATTACAGTATAGTAAGTGCACAAATGCATATTATGTAATCCTTGGTTTATGTTTTTGAGCCAATAAATTCCCTGAAGGTAAAGGTTATTTCATTAAACATTTACCTGGCGCTCCTCTTTCAAAAACATACAGCGGAAGGTAAAATATAGTTTAGAAAGTGAAACCATGGCAACATGTTCACACTCATTCTGAAATAACAATTGCTCCCTAAAGGACAATGTAATCACAGCAATGGGAATACTACAATATTGCAAAAGAAGCAGGAAAACGCTCGAGGTGTAGATACTGTAGAACATATGCAGTGTTATGAGCCAGTATGATAAAACTGTAAATACAATGCAAGGTATGTTTTGCTAAATGGTTTCCATTGATCCTTTACACTGATTGGCTGTCTGTGTGACAGGTGGGGAACCTAGGCTTGCTGTTCATGCTGCTGTTCTTCATCTACGCTGCTCTGGGTGTGGAGCTGTTTGGAGAGCTAGGTGGGTTCATCCCCATGTATTACAGACACAGTACACACACTACAGTACTGTATACCCACACAACATACAACTGGCATGCTTCATCTATGCTAGACAAGCGTAACGTCATACACCATGAGTATTATATATCAAGCCAGAATTATATTGTAACAGCATTGAGTCATCAGTTACATATAAACTGTTTCTCCATGGTGTTGTATACATTAATGGCAAGAGTGCTGAGACTATTGACCATACTTACAGTTACACATATTACAAGAGATGCAGACAGAGAATATATAATACAAGGTACAAAACCAAATACTACCAATACTATAGTGTATATAGTATACAGAAGATGTACTGCAATGGAAACCTACACCCGTGTGGACTTCCATGCTACCTTGACAGCTGGTACAGTGAGCTGGTGGGAAGTAGTCCCATAATTGTGAAGTCATGCCATGTGGCCTGCTGACGTGTCGTTGAGCCAAGTACTACAGCCTCTCCTGCATCGTCATCGCTCACAAACGACGGCTGCTCTCCCAGGCGGTGGGGGGGTGCATCGCAGTCTACTGTCAGGTCTATAAATAGCCGCATGTGACGTGTCTCCTCTCTCCGCTCGTCTCCCAGTGTGCAACGCCGACTACCCCTGCGAGGGCATGAGCCGCCACGCCACCTTCGAGAACTTCGGCATGGCCTTCCTGACTCTCTTCCAGGTGTCTACCGGCGACAACTGGAATGGCATCATGAAGGTATCGTAGATCTGTTCATCTGCCTCTCTTTCTGCCATAGGATGTATTCCCTGCACGACCAGTCTCTGGCAGTATGTCAGCCATCAGATCAGATATCTGCTGTGTGGACCAGCTGGTAATATGGGAGCCTGATCTTTGAATAACGTCCACTGTCTCTGGTCCCTCCCCACAGTCTCATCAGTGGTATCCCGTGTAATGGGAGCTGTAGCAACTGTATCAGCAGCACCTCCACACACAACAGCCCCCATAGATGCTGTTTAATTGAGACCTGATTACATTCTTCCAACCTGACGGGCAGAGCAGAGGAGAGAGCACATTAGAGGCCCTGAAAGCCTTTCAACCAGTGGCATGTGTGCTTTTACAATGATGTCGCACTGCTCCATTTACACTAAGGGGGCCTGTTTGTTGTTACTGTATCACAGTTTTACTCTCAGATTGGAGCAATTCAAATAATGTATGCACCCACATAACACTGATAGGAAAACGTGTGTTGTTTTGCCAACAGTGAGTCATAAGGCTTCAGGCTTTTCTCCCCTCAGTCTAATTGTTTTCTCTCTCCCGATCCTTTCTGTTTATCTCTCTTCATTCTCTTTTCGCCTCTAACATTTCCTCCATCAATCTAATACCTGTGTTTTTCTCCTCACCCTTTATTTAATTTGAGTTATTAATTTATTTTCCATTTATAAATGTAAATAATGGATACAAATAGAACATAAGATAGACGTGTGTTGATACCCAAGGGCATTGTCTTTGTTTTCTGCAGTGTGCAGAGGTTATATGTACATGCAGGGACAACATTAAATACACAATGTTAGGAATTTATTCAGTCATATATCTAAAAGAAGATAAACTAAAATATCCTTGTATAAAATCAACATCCGTGCCGCTCGTCAATTTCCCAGTGTCAAGGTCGTTAATGGGGTCATTTCACCGGTTGACACGTGGCCTTTTACAAACGCTACCCTGACCTAATGCCCGCCCCCTCAGCCCTTCTCGCTCTCTGCTGCCCCCACCAGGACACGCTGAGGGAGTGTCCGCAGGGCAGCGACTACGGCTGCCACCCAGGCCTGCAGTTCATCTCGCCCATGTACTTTGTGTCATTCGTGCTGACGGCCCAGTTCGTGCTGATCAACGTGGTGGTGGCCGTGCTCATGAAGCACCTGGACGACTCCAACAAGGAGGCCCAGGAAGACGCCGAGATGGACGCCGAGATCGAGCTGGAGCTGGCCCAGGGCGGGCTCTGCTGCATAATCGGAGGGATCGGAGCCGTGGCGGGGGCCGCCGGCATGGGAACAGGGGGAGGAGGGGCCGGGGGGGTCGCAGCCATGGTGACACCTGCCCTGAGAGAAGGAATGGGAGACACGCCCGTCGGAGGAGGAGGAGGAGGAAGTCACGAGGGGAACAGGCATCATCCTTGCAGGCTCTATTCTCCCGCTCAGGTGAGGGAAGAAGTCTGTATCAACCACACAGGCCACATAACCAGCAGTCTGTTTCTCTCACTACTGCATGTGCAAGAGTTATATCCTGCCTGCTGTACTCCCCAAACTATTGCATTTAGTTACAATTGACAGCATTTAGCAGGTTATTCTATTTGAAGCGACTTCACCGTACATGTAAACAAACAGGTCATACACCAGCAAGTGTATGACCAGCAGGACTGATTATACTTTATTTATTTATTTATTTAGTTATTTACTTGACTGGGATAAAGCTGCTTTCCTGTGGTTCAGGCCTTATTATACTGTGTCAAGGTGTAACACACATGGACAAATTGCATCAGGCGTTGTGTACATGTAGCGATATCTGTTTTGCAACATACAGTACATATATATCGCTACTGTAATAGCAGTGATTGAACCACCAAAGAGGATAAATGGAGTACAGTACCTATAAGCAACCCCAATGGCCCACAGACCCTGACATTACAGATATAGTTTGCTTTGCACTTACCTACTGTGGGTATTGCCATGATACAGTAGCATATGTGCTACCATTTTTACTTTCTACAGTACTTTGTGGCTTTAAATGATAGAGTGAGTATTCATAGCTGTTAAATCCATTTTCTCAAGCTCAGTATATGTTGTGTGGGAAAATATGTGACTTTCTAGTTTTAGAAAGAACTTTCTGTTCTAGGGTTTTTTTTTTTTTTTTTTGCACAAATTATGAAACATTTATTATGTGGATTGTTATCTAAAATGGCTGACATAATTACATTATAAGTGGATCCAAAAGCTGAAATTCCAACAATTATATTTGCTTTACCAAACAGTAGTTTACACAACTCAACGCAACGCACACAACTCTCAGAGATTGTTCAAGAAGCAATGCTTTTATAACTCTCCCACGCTATTAGTATATGTTATTATGTACAGTATATATCCTTTGTAAACTATTACTGTCCTCTAAATGGAAGGACACAATCGTACACACACACACACCCGACACACACACACATACTAAATACATTCTAAAAATAGAGTTGCTGCATCTCAAATAGCAAGGTGTCACCAGTAACCCCAATATACATACAGTACGCACACATCCACAAATAATTAGTAGATGAGTGTTTTTAGACGTTAGTTTGTTGCAGCAGGATGCAACGTACTATCAAGAGAGAGGGCAGGAGGGAGAAACAAGTCGGGTTGCTCTCAAATCATATGGACAGGAAAGGGGAATTCAAGGAGGAGACATTGATTAAGATAAAACAATAAAGGATGAAGATGTTGGACACAGCGATGGAAGCGCATCTTGTATCTAGTAGCTCAGGAAAACAGACGTCACACAGACCAGAACCAGAGACTGAGACAACAGGAGAATGAGCGGTCGGGCAAATGGATGAATTAGCGAGCAACTAAATGTTTCTGACTGAGTGATTAACTCCTGTCTCGCGGACCGACTAGCCTGACAGGCTCTCTGGAAGTGACTACATTTCCAACACGGGTTCCACGGGACGGGGAGCGAAAGAGGAATGAGGCAGCAATAGTGCTGGAAATGTGAGAAGACAGAGAGAGAGAGAGAGAGAGAGAGAGAGAGTGAGAGAGAGCGAGAGAGCGAGAGAGAGAGAGAGGGTGGGTGGCAGGCTCAGCCACGCAATCATTGTGCTCATGGCTCACTGTCTGTCAGCCCACTGGTATTTTTAACTACAGTGCAGAGTGGAGAGATGAGAGAGAGGGAGGGTGAGAGAGAGAGAGAAAGAGGGGGAGAGAGAGAGATGATCTTATGGTTGTCCATATGTGCTCGTCCTTATGTGCTCTGCATTGATTACCAACACACACTTATCAATGGACAGCTGGTGTGTGTATGTGTTTATTAGTGTGCATGCATCCCTGCACCGAGTCAACTATGCCATTGGCATTCGTTTTTAATTTCACACTATCGATCTGTGACACCCCGAACATATTCAGAAGGACGAACACTGCATTTCAACAGTTTTTGACTTGACACCACACATTCGCTTTATTTATGTGCTGTAAATCCCAAAAATGTGATTTTCTATATCAATCATTTGTATATTTTTAATAATAATAATAATATTTATGCAAAAAATCTATACATTGAATAGCAAGGGAAATGAGCCACGCAGCACTGAATTAGCGAATTCAGAATTTAATTTAACGGAAAGCATTCGATGTTTGGAAGGAGGGGGATGACTTTTTACCCTTTATGCAGACCAGAATGACCCATGCAAGTCAATGGGGAGGTACACAGCTTTCACCATCCTATTGCCCATAATTTATCTCTGGGGGCGTTTAATGGGTATCTTAGTATTAGTATTTAGTATATACAGTAACATTCATTGCTAAATACCTACGATCAATCTGAGGCCACAACAATATTTCGGCAGCAAACTGTTTGGTAGATTTAGCTGTCTGGGCACTGCTTACGTCAGCCTCTACAGGTGACAAACCCACATAAGAGACCAAAAGCGTAACATGTTTGCTCCATTAAAATGCATTACAACGCTCCATCTTTATATAATTCAAAAATGTTTGGTTACATGGTTCAAGGGTAGTTCCATACAAAACAGAGCGTATCTTATTATTACTTTAAAAGTCTTGTAATAATCCTCCAAACGCCAGAATTAACTTCTAGAGTCTAGTGGCATACGCCATGCTATCCTGCTAAAGGGTTTGCCAAATAGCTGCCACTACGTTCCAATGGTGTTCATCATCTGCATCATTATGGAGCACAACATGCACACTGTTCCCTTTCTATCTACTGCAATGTTAAGGCTGCTGCTGTGCCTCACAGCGGATGGCCTGGGATGGGGAGCGGTAGGTCCAGAAACACTCACCCCCCACCCATCATCACCTCTTACCTGGCCCACCGAGCCATGCTTAGCCCCGCTGTTCATCTCCGCCTGCTCCAGCGCGTGTGCATGCGGCGTGCGTACGGTTCAGGGGCTGCGGCCCAGCGTCTACGGCAGCTATTGACCGCTGCCGCCTCGCTCACCTCACAGTCCTGCAGTGGGAGCTGGAAGACAGAGAGACGCGCTGAGAAACTCAGCAGTAGCAGCGTGAACTTTACCCCACAGCACCGCTCACCCAGGTGAGCCGGCGTGCAAAAAGGCAACTTGGAGAACAGACGAACACAGAAAAGTTGGAGAGCGTCTCCCTAGCAGACAGAAGCGGCTGGAAAAACTGAAATGCATGCTCATATGAGTGCTGACATCAAACTCTGAGGGTGTCATTGATATCACTAGATATCTTTTAATAACATAAGATATAGCAACATGCTGAAGACACGCATTGGAATGTAAGGAGCTCACTATTTGAGGAAAGATTCACCTGATAACCAGGAAAATACTAATATATAAAGTACGATTCCAGTGGTTTTTGGGCATCAACTAAACGAACTGCTGAAGTTTCTGGTTCATTAGAGGTTACCATGACAACGCTGTCTTGGAGCAGTCACCTCAATGTTCCTGTGGGAGGTTTTTTTCAATACAAATATTGATGCAGGCATTTTTATTAAGAAAACTCGAACTTGTCTGAAGCTCAGTATAGTAATGCGGGTAGTGTACTTTTTTGTTTGTTTTTTGTAATCACTACATAATTACACAATACAATGTAGAGTACAACAAACATGAATCCCAAATGTTTTCATGGATATATTGAGACGTTGTCAATAATGCAATGTTTGCTGAGACTGAGAATCTGTGGGGAACGCATGAGGCCTTGGAAGTAATCATATGTTGAGGTTGGACAATATGTATAGTCTTTATTTGGCTGTTTGTGGATGGTAGTGTGGGTTCAAATAAGGGCTTTGTTCTGTTTTTGTTTAAATGTATTGTCATGGAAAATGTATTATTGCATGTGTTTTGCCAAATGATATGTATATGTATATGTTGGTCATTTTGGTCTGTGGTCCATTTGTCATTGTATATTGATATCGTTTAAGGTTTAAGTGATTATAGCTTTAGATAAAGGGGTAGTACGTATGATTAATGAAGTTGCTAGTGTTGCTGTTTTTCAGGATATTTTTTAACTAGATAAACTGCAAGGTTATACGTGGGTAAACCTCTGTGAAGGGGGGGGGTTAAAAATGAAATCTGTCATGCCTTAGACAAATGATTTTATCACATAATGAAGTGACATGAACTCTCTGATTCATTGCTTAATCTGAGGTCGCATCTGACATGCATGACCTTTCATTATTTTTCACTATTTACTTTAGCAGACCTGCACATTGCATGGTACTGCTGACTGTGTAAAACTGCACACCATTCACCTCTTCAGCCCCCCTAAATGGGAGCTTTGAGAAAGCTCTTTCAGGGGCACTTGAATGAAAAGCACAATTAATCTTAAAGAGCCAGCGTTGGCCTGGCCCCCTCGAGCTCTGCGTTCGCCGCAACAAGGCAGAAGTCAGCTCTCTTTGTCTTGCCGCCGGCAACTCAGTGCATTGGCAGCTCCTTCAGATAATGTGTAATTAACAAACACAAGAGACTTTAATAATCTCAGGAGACACGCACGGGACCGAGAGCATGATGGGAGAACGATGCTTTGACAGAGAACTGGGAGCACTAGCAGATGGAGGGAGGAACAAAGACACTCAGATATACAGTGTTTGAAAAGTGAGTCTATAAAGAGAGAGCACATTTGAAGGGAAGGGTGGAGTAAGTAGAAAGACGTTGTCCTGGGACCATGTTGCAGTGCTACAGGTGTTTTCTAAACTGGGTCTTAAAAGGATGTCATGACATTTACTGATCTGTGATTCATTAAAATATACCAATTTTGTTTTTAACATATTGGACTTCATCAACAGCAAGAAGCTCCTTTCAGTGGCATATTTTTACTGTACAGTCTGTTTATCTGTTCATGTATCATTCATCCATCCAGGTACTGTACCTTATTGAGATTAGGAAGAGAAGACCAGCACGATCCACCACCATACATACACATTTAAAACATCAGCCCAGTTACATCAAGCAACTGATCTGCATCAAAGCTTTGTGTTCGGGTTTAAGTGTAGTCTAATTGGCCTCTTGAGCTTCAGCCAAAATGACCCGCCTAAATAGGGAATGATGAGAGGATGGGTTTGTGCAAAGAAAATGGACAATATGGAAAATTGGGACTTTTTTTCCATTATGTTTGCAATGTACTGTATGAATATTTTTTTTGAAATAGCATATGGCCTGAAATTGTCTTCAGGTATTGTGATCTGATTGTAGAGCGCTAGACCTAGGTCAGACCACTTGATGTTGGATACGCTGTATGTACTTTACCTCAAAATAATGAGGTCCTGACCTCTTCTCCCATAGCTACATTATATCCACAAAGTGATAAACAGGACATTATCAAGACATTGGTTATTGTGTTGGTCTACCAAAACAAGTCAGACATTGTCTTTGGTGTTATAATGGCTTGGCCATGCCATAATAGCACAGTACTGTACTGTACATACATCACAAACAGGGTCCTATTACCAATATTAATTACAGGATGAGGTCCTCTAGTGAGAGAACATTATCAGTAACCCATGTGGTACAGTATATTCCCACTTATACGCAACACGCCTGATTACATATTCATAAGGCACTGCTCTTTGTGCTGTCTCTGTGTGCACGTGCATGCGTGTGCACGTGCATGCGTGTGCACGTGCATGCGTGCGAGTGAGTGATAATGTGGTGTGTGTGTGTGTGTGCGTGCCAGGAGAGCCAGTGGCTGGACAGTGTGTCTCTGCTGATTAAGGACTCATTGGAGGGGGACATGATTGACAACCTCTCTGGCTCTGTGTTCCACCACTACTGCTCCCCGCCTATATGCAAGGACTGCAAGAGTCACCCACAAGAGGTTAGTGGGGGTGCACACACACACACACACGCACACACCATATTATCACTCACAAGTAGGCACATCATTACTTTTTTATCACTGCAAAAAAAAAATTTGCAGTGGGCGTGGTTTCTATAAAATGTCACTCACCCAGCAGCGTAACCATGGCAGCCCGTGACAGCTAATGTCCCCCCTTGTGTCGGCCAAGGGTCCCCCTTCTGCACAAGCACTCATACGTACACACCCACACAGTTATTAATTAAGCATTAATCAATGTTTGTTTTTATTGATGCATTACATTGAGTCACTGTTTCCTGTTTTCAAGACTATCACCACCTACATGCGACAGTGCCATATTGTATATTTGATTTCACTAAATAAGTTACTGCCAGATCTGTGGTATTTCATCATTGAGTCCATCTGATTGGTCTGTGACAGCAATTTTTGCACATATGCACAAGTTGGCAATATGCAGTTGATTCCATTGCATGGTTTGGAACAAATTAAGGAGCACACACCTTTAAATGTAGACACGTGTATGTCTATCATCTTTAACAGTCATCTGTAGCTAATACTATTATATTGTAGATTATATATACAGTGTATTGTATAAATGTAATGTGTGAAGATGTGGGCATAATGATGTAGCATGTAATGAATATACTACTGATTCATGAATCGTCTAAGTCTCATTTGCACACATATTTCTGCTTGCCTTGTCATATACTGTATGTACCAGCCTGCTTTAGTGATGCTTGGGATAGAATTTATTCTCAGCAGTAGTTTTTCTCATTTTGTACTGTCCATTACAGGGAATGTTTGGTGTTCATTGTTTCAAATTGTAAGATTATTTTTATATAAAAAAATTTTTATACTGGTTGCTGAAAGAAAGAAAGTACTGTACAGAAATGCATAGGCAATTCCAGCAAGGCTTATTGATGGGGTATGACATATTTGCAAGGTGAAAAGTATGTGAATTTGGTATGTGATATAGATATGTAGATTAGCACATTACGTTCCATTCAAGTTGTTACCTTGCATAGTGGAGGTTATAGGCAATGCATTGCCCATAAATGAGCATACAATGGTGCTTCATCTGAAGCGTCTCTGGTTTGAATTGACAATATTGCATTATTGAAGTCATATGCCATATTGGAATTGATTTTTTTTTTTAAGAGCAAAAAATGAAACAATAATTTAAGCTCTAAAGCCATACTAAATCATCAACCATAACTAACTGCAATTAGCTATATACTCAAATACTAATCTTACATACTGACTGATACTAACATATTCAGTCATATGCTTATTTGTCTGTTTGTCTGGCATC
>JAODUE010014647.1:20000-25984 GCA_027564755.1 Amblyopsis hoosieri
TAGCAGAGTTGTAAAGGAGGCTATCAGAAGGAATTTGAAAAGAACTCTCTTTGAATATGCAGTGGAGGTTTTCTGATGTGCCATTTTATGAGGGCACATGAAAGGTGTTTTTCCTTAGATATGTCAGTTTATTCATATCAGAAAAGTATAATTTCACTGCTGCTGCATGGCATGCCAGTACATAAATCAAACCTAACATCCATCCTTTGTCTTTCGCTCAACTGTTAACTTCCTTTGATCTTTCTCCTTCCCATCCCCTCCCTCCCCTGTTCTTCCTCCCTGTCTGTCTGTCTGTCTCCCAGAGGGGCAGCTGTGAGTCCCGCAGCTCGGAGGAGTCCCAGGAGGGCTCCGCCCAGGGTGGTAACGCAGAGCTCGGTCGCCCCAGCTCAGGCAGCGGCTCGCGGCCACAGGGGCTGCTGGAGCAGCGTGTTCAGCCCCAGCGGACCCCCCAACACCCGCTACAGCACAGCGCGGCTCAGCTACCAGGTACCTGCACAGGGAAAGGGTACTACGCCACCGCTCCATTCCCACCTACACACAACTGGTAGGGTGTTGATGATCAGGCACTGCTAAGCCAGGACACCTGGCTCGTAAACCTGGACCTTTTAGTTAATGAGGTCAGTGTTTGGTGACGTGGGACAGCGCATAATATCTGGATGAGTTGTCTTTTAACAACAAGTGAGAGAGGAATAAACAGCTTCTCCTGGGTTCTGGCTTCCTGAGTAATAATGTCTTTCCTCCAGCTATAGCTTGTTCCATACAAAATCCATAAAATATAAATAAAACTAAAATACATAATCTATGACTAATATATAATGAATAGGCTACTAATATATTAATACAAATTTGAAATAGTATCATTATTTAGTCATAATTTAGAACATAATAAAATCAATCTTTTAAAATATTGTAACAAAATAAGAGTCTTACGACTCACCGAGGATCCCAAAACCCCTAGTTTGAAACTCCTTCCGTCGCAGACGCTCTGTTTGATATGCCGCAACGCTTCCAGCTATTAGTATTCAAAGGGAAAATGCTCTCTGTGTCCAATTACGCTGATATTTGAAGACACATCAATGCTATCACACAAAGGAAAAAAACATGAAGGTGTTGTGCTCTCCCCGATTGATGGCCTTTGAAAGCTGACATCCCAAAACAGGCATCAGAGAGATATATAAGAGAATTATTTTCAGTTGAATTGTAAATATGAAGTTTTCCTCCCACAGTGTTATATGCTCCCATTTAATGGCTCACCTTTACATTCTGCCATATCATCCATTATCCACGTATATTAGTTTAATATCGCTCTGACAGCCTATACCATTCATCTGCACCCCTTATTATCCTTATCACCATTGATAGTGACCCCGCTTGGTATTTAACCGGTGGCATTTCATTACTCCTCGACATTGCAGTGATATTGATGGTATGATTTATTAAGAGGAGGACCATAAATGACTCAGATGTGCATGGTGCCAAGGCTACAGAGGACTCCACACACTTGATTGACTGCTAAATCAATTATAGCAGTGACCTGGGAGGGGGAATGAAGGAAGAGGGGTTTGGGATGGCATGAAGACAGATGTGTACACAAGGATGTTGATGAGTGACATGTTCTGGTGCACTGACTGATCGTTCCCACTGTAAGATTAGTGTAAAGAGAGTGGAGGCTAGAGACGCAACCTATTGATACATTTGTGGATACACAATAATGAAATCAAGTGTTTGTGATTTAGTTAAAAATGAAACAACGGTCATGGTCTGTTGTCTGTGCCGGTCTTAGTCTTATTCCAGTCCTAGTGTTGACTGTCCTGTACACATTTAGTCTGTCTCTGTTCCTAGCCCATATTGATTGTCTTATCAGTTTCACCTATGTTGTCCCTGTCCAATGGTCTGTCTTGGACAGCGACATTCAGCCTTTGTGTTTCTTGTGTCCTTGTCGATCAGTGTTCATAGGCTGTGCGTAATCCTGCCTGTTTGTGACCAGTTTGGAATACACTTTTGAATGTCGTGATATTGGGTCCTATTCTCCTGCTCAGCGTCAAAAATACCAAACTGGTTGGGTGGTTCTAAGTGGGCGGCGGCCGCCCACCCACAGCCACCCGTGGTTACGCAGCTGCCCATAGCTGATAGTGCCATCTGAAAGGGCTGTTATTTTCAGGGTACTTTTAAATATTGAAATTGTATCTTATGTATGAGTATGTGAATAGGCTTCTGTCGGTTATGCTGTAAAAAACAAAATGTGTGAACACACCAGTTTTGCCAGAAGTCCATATCAAGTGCAACTTCAAGGGTGGACTGAACCCTGTCTGTCATAAACAGCGCTAGTTCACTGGAAATGTTCCGGAAAAGTCCTGTAAAGCGATGTCTAGAAAGGAGTGCACGGGACCCCTGATTTAGAGCAGCATAGACAGTTACGCTGACTGCAACAAGAGACAGTTCACTGGCTGCAGCAATGGTCTACAGGTCTAATGCGCACAACAGAAACGGGTGTGCCACCTCCTTTACCTGCTCACCTCCTGTGTCTCAGAGGCTGATGGAGGAGGTGACGGAGGAGGGCGCCCGCCTGCCATCTTCCTGCCCGTGGACTTCTTCCATCCAGCCGTGACGGTTCCCGTAGGCAGCCCAGAGACTGCAGCAAGGCAGCCTGGGAGGGGGCCTTCCGGGCTGACCTTCCCGGCTTCCTGGGCCTCCCTGCACTCTCTTGGAGCCACCAGGGCCCTCAGCACCCAGGTAGGGGTTAAGGGCCGTGGAATAGCTCCATGGATTCTTGGATTGTACACACAAGTGTTAATGCGCTTGTGGAAACACAAGACAAAAATGTAGGTAGAGGCAAGGGGTAGTGAAGTGTGGCCAGTGTTGGAATCTGACTGTTTTAACACTATTTAATGAGGTATTACGTATATCAACTTTATAGACTATATAGGCATATTCTTTCTATTAACATGTGTTAGTGTGTGACCTCTGCTTTATATCATTTTCAAGTTACCAAGCTTTTCACTTTTATAGTGAAAGATTATAGTTAATATGAAATATTGTAATATAAAGTATGAAATATACAGTATAGATATATTCTTAAGCAGTGTATTGATTGCTTTTCTTATACATGACATAAAGTAATTAAATAACAATTATTTAATTATATAACTGAATGAAAGGAAAACAATTGTCATACTAATGGAAATTATTAAATAAACAATATCAATCTTGATGTTCATCAGACTATAACGACGGGAATGTTCAACATTTCGAGAGCGACACAAAGATGTCACTGGCCTATAGCTAAATTAATTTCTACATCTTTAGCAACTTTAGGTTTCTTTAGGTTTCATACTTTAGGTTTCATACTGTAGAACAAAACGATGCAAAACAAACATCTTCTTCTATCCATAGAGACATTGTGGAAAGCCTCTCTCTATGTTGCTGCTTGTTAGGTCTGTTAAAACCACTGTGATCCTCAGCTGTGTGGCGCTCGTCTAGTTATGCCTGACCGGCGCCGATACCTGCTCTGCTCTCCATGTCGTTCTCACCCAAGCTCTTTATTTATTGCTCTCTCTCTCTTTATCGTCACCTCAGACTATCTCATCACCTTGTCCTGCCTCTTGCCCTCCTTGCGTCCCACCTTTTATCTTATTACCAGTCACCTTCACACTCAAGAGGACAATAAAGTATCTGTCTATCTGTCTGTCTGTCTGTCTACTCTATATGTCTGTCTGTCTGTCTGTCTGTCTATCTATCATTATTTCTCACGTTCCTCCTCCACCCTCTGCTTTCATTCCCAGCAGCCCTCTCACAGTGATTCCTCCCTGGCCACAGCCAGCTCAGAGAGCAGCCTGCACACCACTCTAGAGGAGGGACTGAGCTTCAGCGTTTCCCCACAGAGGGACCTGGGTCTACCCATGCCCATCCTCTGTCCCCTCCCCAGTGACCCCCTGCTCCCTCAGGAAGCGTCCGCGGGAGCCCAGGGTCACGCGTCGCGGAAGAACCGCAGCACTGCAGTACCCCTCCAAGCCACCAGGGGGCACCAAAGGAGCCAGAGCAGCTGCGGGGGCAGTACCAGCCCTGGCTGCCCTCGGCAGGACTCCATGGACCCCTCGGACGAAGATGTAGGCGTAGGGTCAGGGGTTGATTGCTGCAGCCAAGCGTTAAACAGTGAACAGTTGTCTGACACGCTAAGCAGCCTGTCTCTAACGTCTCTCCTTGCTCCTGGCTCTCTGGCACCCCCGCTGGTGAAGAAATGCAACAGCACAGGATCAATAGACCTAGCCAACCCATCCGCTCGGGGTAAAGATGGCCACCAGTTCTATGGAATAGACACGCATGGCTTTTTGTCCAGCCCTTGGGCGGAGGTCAAAGCGGAAGACGATGAGGAGGATAGAGATATTAAAGGCTTTAGCATGAAAAGCAACAGCCAAGCAATGGGCAGAAGCTCCAGGAAAAACAGATGAAAACGTTCTTGCATCCATGTGACTCTTTGCATTTCTGGACATTAGTTGGAAAGGAGAGAGACTCATTTGTCAGCTCTCCCACGCTTCTGATTATCAGTGAGTCATCAGTGAGTCGTCTGTTGTGTCACTCCTACGGTTTGGCTGCTTGGGGTTCAAACCTCAAGGGATTACAAAAGGCTTCTGAGTGTCGACGTCTCCTCTTTTGCCCAGGAGGATCATGTGGTTGCTCATTTGAGGATATGTGGTTGCCCCTAACGATGACGACAAAGGGCCTTTTAGCTGAACCAGGATTTAGACTTGGCTCAAGATGTGGAAGCTTTAACGCTTCAGCAATTCTGAAACACTAGTACAGGAAGCGGTTAGGAGTCAGACATGAAATAGCAATGATTAGTTAACAGGGTAGTGATTATGTTAGCTATCTAAAACTCCAAAGGATAATGGTTTTCTCTCAAAAGCAGGGCTAGAGTGGCCCAGTCCTCTTCAGACTATTTTTGTCCACCTTGGACCAAATATTCACTCTAAGGGATTTTCTGAGGAAGGTCATATGTTTGTACAAGTGTTTTTGTAATAACCACAAAATCACCAAAAGTAGCATCAGCCAACCTATTATTCCTCTTTAGCTGAATTAGTATGAGTTGAATGAGCTGAATTAGTGAAAGAATGTCAAAGGATTACATATTTTATGTTCTAAAACGGCCATATTATGACAACATGTCTCTGGCTGTGTGAGAGCAGGGGAGCTAGAAATCAAAAGAAAGAAAGCGGCTAGTCTAAAATAGCCAAAGGGCACTTTTCAATAGAGGAATCGATAAATGAAAGCTGCTGAGAAGATATGTGGGTAGTGTGGTAGAGGGGCGGCCATTTGTTAGACGTGCCCACCGTTGCTATGTCAGCTTTACCCATGAAAGGGCTAAAATAGGAAAGACTTGGGAAAATCGTATTTGTCTTGTTGTTTGTTTGAGCTACTTCGGTACCAGAATGGTAGAGAGTGCAATATACAGTAAGGCAATGGGTTACGCAAAACCGAAAAAAGGAATCTAACGGTAAGTATTTTGGTCGGTGTAGTGTACTTTTCTTTGTCAATTTACCTGCAAATCTCCAAATGATCGATACACACCAAGCACCACCAAATTGGCACCCCATGAAGCTATAAATCACATTGTAGGATGACATAGTTCTATGTTCTATGACTACTTGAGTGTAGTTAAATCTTATAGAATACCCATGCATATTTGTGGAGAGTTAAATCTATGGCAGGCAACAAGGACCTATAGTAGCTTGTGACTTTGACCACACTTGTTCTCGTGTCTACCATTTTGATAAACTGTGATGAACCATGGTATAATGTACAACATTGTTGCAGTTCGACCTCAGGTGGAAAGTTTTCACACACACAAAAACTTGAAAGTAGTGTATTACATACATACATACATACATACATACATACATACATTCACAACAGTGGCGGCCGGTGAAAAACATGGGGGGTGGGGCGCAATTTTGGTGCAACGGTAATTTTATATATCCCTCCCGCAG
>JAODUE010014665.1:0-25971 GCA_027564755.1 Amblyopsis hoosieri
GAAAAAAAGTGTGAGTTTTCATGGAAAACATTAAATTGTCTGGGTGACCCCAAACTTTTGAACGGTAGTGTATATATATATATATGTATATATATATATATATACACTGTGTATATATGTTTGACAGTGTGTTCAGTAAAATGTTCAGTCAAATGTGCTATTCATAAAAGTCAGGTCGGATTGATGGGTGGAGCTTTACATCATAATCAAAAGACATTAAGAGAAGCCTTAAAATGTAGAAACATTTGTGTTTTCTTATTGTCTAACTATTGCGAGCATTTACAGGCACCCCCAAATGCTGAAAACTGTCCACTTAACAGAATAATTACTTGTCTCATAAGGACCAAACATTTTTCCATGGTTATTTGTTTCCTGTTACTCACTCTTCAGGATAAGGCTAATCACTCCTTAACATGAAAGCGTATCACCTTACAACCCTTCAGTTATGCAGTGTATAAACACAACTGAATTTTCAGCATGTTTGCAAGCAAGCTGTTAGACTACACTGACTTGATAAAGAATGGGGCCTAGTTGAAAATAGAAATGAAAACAAACGAAAAATCACAAAAACATTGTGCTGGCTTTGACATGCTACCACAAATCATGTCACTTAAAACATTTTATTTTATCTCTATAAAGAAAGACAACTGTGCAATCGAGAAGCAGTGATTTCCCTTTAAAAATGCAACTTCCTGCAACATATAGTTAATCCAACCAGACTGTTTACTGGCAGACAGGGACATGCATGAGTTACAAAGCTCTTTCATGCTAATGCCATTTGGCAACACCATGCAGTGAATATTTCCCCCCGCTTTGATGTGCCCATTACAAGAATCTACTTGAAGAGTACTAGTCATTTACTAACTCGCCATTCAATGTTATCAAAGCAGACCTGCATTATATAATCATTCTTGTTTTTTTATTTTTTATTATTGTATCATAACCAGCACTAGCACTGTGTCAAAATACATCAGTCCTACATTTTTTTTCTTCAAGGTTTGCCAAGGTATTTTTGGTTTATTTGAAAACTGCCTATATGAAATTCAATTCAAACACCATAATAAAAACCAAACCCACCTTGCTAACAGCCTATGGATGAGTTGCTTCTCCTCCTCTACATATCCAGGCCAGTCTCTCTGGACATGCCTGTAGCAGTCATCATTCAAGGTGAAGCTAAGGTCCTTGGGGTTCACTTTTGCAATCTGTAAATCGCAGGTATTCAGGTCAGGAGGTCACTCAGAGTCAGTGTGTGACCTATGTTACAATTAGATCATTCAGCGGACCCTTATCCAAAGCAAACTTACAATGAGTACAATTGCAAGTATGACAAGGAGTTGACAACTCCTGGGCTTGAACCCATGACCTTCTGGCTGGCTGGGAGTCGACTATCCTGTCCTCTATCCCACCCTCAATATCCACTGTTAAATGTTTTGTCTTACAAGGAATCTCTCTCTGCATTTTCCCATTTCTTCAAGTATTCACAGCCCGGCTTAAGACACCGCTCCGCTCTCCTTTCAAAACACAATCTTCTCTTTCAAAGATAATTAAAGCGCAGCCCTAATTACAGATACCAGTGGCGGCACAGCTTCCATTTGATGACTATACAGTGGGATCACTAAAACATACTGAGCACAGGAAATGTGCCTGAAATATACAGAGATCACCGCTACAGATCTGCACTTTAGTGGCTGAAACAGCAGGCTGTAAACAGAGCCATTAGCATTAGAGTAGTGCTGTCAATCTCCTCCTAAGTTCAATGTGCTCCATTTGTACCTTCTATCAATTTGGTGTTTTGCACTGCCGTAAGGGGCAGGGAAGTCGAGTGCAGTGCTTCACACCTGCATCCGAGTGAGAGCAGACATTTGGATCCATCATGTGGTGTTTGTTTCACTCTTTACCTTTGAATCTATTGCTGTATATTTGCAACATTTGAACGGTGTTTAATCAAATCATGTTTATTTGTGTTTGCTATTCTTCCTAGTCTGGTAAAAGGGTACTGCACTTGGAAAACATCTCAAAGAGCATATATAAGACAAAGAGATTTGAGAGCCACTGTAGTAGGTCATCTCCCAGTATGGGGCTGTCTGGGAATACATTTAAGTGTCTCTGAGTTACCTGATCCCTACCCTACATACTGTAAGTCTTTTCTGAAATGCAATGTTCCCCTTTGATGTATTTTCATTGTCACGGCCCACATTTTGCAAGTTCCCTGCCAGTTCAGTGGCTCCTGGTCCTTCCCAGCTTGATCCCAAGACAACCAGATGCCTCACCTCATCCAACACTGAGGCCAGATCAGCCTTATCCTTCGGGCTGGCCCTCTCCCTCTCCAGCCACAGCAACAGATCAGGTTTCCTGTAGGGCTTTAAGGCCAGGAGGTGAACCACGCGGTCCCTCAGGGGCCGGTGGGCGATGGGGCCGGGGGCCACGCTCCTCTTGTTGCTGGGGGAGTGCTTGCTGCTGCTGCTGCTGTCCGGGCAAGGTGCTGAGCCATGCTTCCTCTGGACTTTTACACATTTACCTGACAGCACAACACAGGCACAGTGGTTTGTCATTGGGATTTCATCATAGTGTAGATAACACGCTTCTGCATCAAACTCGTGCCAGTGTTTGGTCACTGATAACAGAATTCCCCCTGTGGGGAAAACCTTCCCGTGGGGACTTCTTCCTTTGCCGGGTGGGGGAGGGGGAGCTATTTTTGTTTATTATCATTTCATTAGGATCCTCGCTGGCTGTGCATTAATGAAGTTCCTGCGGTCAACACTGTGGCGTTACAGTCAACCTACTGTATGTAGCGTTAGTGACAGTAGCATTGATACCATCTAAGTGTGACGTGACGTACAAGGCTTTCACCAGGCCAGTCAACCTCTCATACCACCCTCAGGCCAGTTATGCAAATAATGGACAGACTTTAAAAGGTGAACGCAGGCCCACAGAGCAAAGGCAACCTAACATGCTTTATCTTAATGTCTCATGTCATTACAGTATCTTATCTTATGTCAATATCCTCATGACACTGTATGCAAATTATTTTAAAATAGGAACTGCACAGCACCTTACAGGTCAGTGAGAAATAACTTCTAGCACACATACTGTGTAGAGACCCTTCAAACAAACAGCGCTCACACAGAGGCAATGTTTGGAACTCAGTAAAATGGTTGATAGGGTTAGCCCACCGCTAAGTAAACAGAGGAGCATGGAAACTAAACCAACGAACACAAAAAAGGCTTTTTCTTGCTTTTGCAGTAGCAATCCACCTAGATCCAGGCAGGAAGGGCATGGCTGCGTTAATACACATCTCCTGACTACAACCTTTAAGCCATATTTCGAAGGTTGCAATATGGTGGAGATTCTGATCGTCACTGGGATGATAGAGTACTGTATAACATACAGTAGCTTTGAATTTGCATATAAAGTTGTAGCCTAACGCCGGTTACATACTGGATGCGTATTTTCTCTTTGCTGCATAGTTTTTTACGCAACCACAATGCAACATTCTACGTGACAACTCCTGATTACAGTTGGTGTCCATGGTGATACTAGAAGGTCCCATGGCCGGTCCTAGTAATGAAACCTGAATGAAACTGACACTGCTCCAGGGGAAATGTGGTTATTAATATAGAAGGAGTCCAAGTTTCGCCAATAAAATGAGCCACAGCTATATTCTAGGTACAGCCAGGTCACGTTTATGCATGCGTTTTTACTCCATGCGCTGGATTCTTTCAACGCGAGCGTAGCCCTTCACCTGACGCAACTGCACACGCCACGCGATGTTGCAAGCTCTACGCTACGCTCCATTAGGAAATTAATGAAATTCCTATGAAACGGTACGCAACTACGCATCCAGTATGTAAGGGGCGTAAAGCTGGGTTCACATTAAAATCATGCACTCCGTTATGTAAATTCATAGTTTCACTTCAGTAGAAGGTGACAACGTGAATAGTATTTCACACTATTGTACCATTTACAAATAGGCCTACTAACATATTTACTGTGAATTCTTAAATGTATAGCTGCAATCCATAACCAAGCATCGTTTCAGCTACTTGATCATGATAACAATCAGCAGTCTTATATCAGTGTTTACACAGAGCAAGCACGAGATCTTTATCTTCGTGCATTGCAATGACTACTTCGCTGCATCAAGTAGTGGAACGAGAGTGCTTTGCGCCGTATGAAAATGCGTCGCTAGCAAAACCATTGTTTTCCTATGGTACGGCATGCGCATTTTTTTATGGCACCACGCTTCGCGTTTCTTTGGCGTTTAAGCGTTTTTTAGATGCGCATAAAAGTTAGAATATTCTCAACTTTTCAGCGCAAGGAGCAGAGTCACGCTGTTCGTCAATGTGACAATGTGTTCTCTTTGGCACAGCTAGGCAGCGCATCTCTGTGTGATCGGGGTTTTATTAAAGGACTTTTGAAGCGGCCGCACCTTTAGCGATGCGTCTCGGTGTGTTCAGGGCCTAAGAAATCTATGTGAGTGTTGTTACAACTATTAGCCAACTATATGGACACATTTAAAAAAAAAGGAATTTAGATTTAAAGCCACCACAGGTTAGTTTAATTCAGTATGAATTAAACAATGCAAGTAAACTGCATTCTGTGATAGTACTGTATATTTAATGGGGAATGTTTACAGTACAACTCGCAGTTATCATTCAAGCCTTTCAAACCGTTTTAACCCATAGTTCATTTCATAAACATATTTACAAACATCCACCTAGAGCAACTGTAACTACAGTATATCATTGTTTAAATGATTGAAATAGCTTGAGGCTGGTTAAGATATCAGCAAAACATTTTCCTAGCTGTTGATCTCTTTTAACCTAGTGTACATTATCCGCTAACTGTATGTCAGTGTCACAGCATACAAATACGTTCAGTCAACCAACAAGCTTTGCACTATCAGAGTCTTCAAGTGACATGAGCATATATCAATCAGCTTCCTAGACATACTGTGTTAGAAGCATGTTTGGAGAAACAGTGGAGAAACATATTAAGAGTTTGAAAAAGAAGGAAAATAAACGTTTTTCGAGCCAAGGACCCCTTGGCTGATAGAAACACGGCACAGCCCACATATGGTATAAAATATTTAGTTGCCGGGCCATTGTGTACTTACAGTACACAATGTGTACTGTAAGTACTGTAACTGTACTATAATTATTGACATATTTATACTAGTAGCACAGGTTGTATTTATGTTAATGTATATTTTATGACATTTTCATTTTGAGACAAAAATAAATGTGGGATCAAATAATTTGGAGGACGCCCTGCAGTACCTCTGAGGACCCCCCTGGACCCCCTGTAGAAGACATCTGCACTACACAGTGTCTGCACATCATACAGTGCATGTACCTTCTTTATTGAGCTTTCAGCCTTTCATACACAAGAGTCTACAAGTCTCACTGTACATCTGGTCAATTGCCTAAACCTAAAGAAAGGCCATCCGTGACCAGACTAATTCTTCCCAGGATAATTCCCTTTTAACTTCGATACAGATACGCAGATAAAGCATTTACAAGTGGTAGCTTAGAGAATTGTGCCCTGCAGGGGGCTATTTCACCACCACAGCATGCCATGTACTTTGTAGGAAATGGCTTTTAACAACTACATAAACCAGTCTTGATGACAACGACCATAAATATTACACTGTAGTTATGTCATTTACAAAATACATAAAAATATTATCTAAGCAAGCCTTTATATTAGCAAGGGACATATAAAAGTTATATTTCTTTAAAATAGTGTTAAAACACAGACAAGTTCAAAACCGTACTCCAGTTATGTTCTTGTGTAGCAGTAGTAGCAGTATAAATGTATTCCCCATCATTTCTTCAAATTATATTCAACGTATTATACAGTATAATGTTTCAAAACAACTATAACATCTGAGAGACTGTATAAAACCCTCATTGAACTAGGAAGGACTGCATGACACATGTTCATGCATACTTTAGACAAACATAATCACTTTAATGTTTGCTGGCAGGCAGGTCAGTATGCTGCCTGAGCAGTCTCTTCAAAGATAACTCTAAATATCAAACAAAAGATTAGCAAGACAAATGGAAAACGGGTAACATAATCAATTGCCCTTAGTGGCTAAAGGCTGGCACGTTAGCAGTTGAACTAGCTCACAAAGTGTACAGTACATGTAGATGTAGACTTACTTGGCCCTGGCTTTATCTCAATAGCTGAGCGGCTCCAGATGTCTTTCTCCACCTGAGACATGCGTTCCCGTGTCATCTGGTAGGAGTCGTCTGTGGCACAAACTGTGATCTTGTCATGAATACTTCCTTGGCCCTCCAGTTGATCCCTGCCCTCCCTATTTACAGACAAATAGAATTGGGATAATACAAGAATAATTGGGATTATTTTTAGGTGTCTTCCTACTTTCTATTTATCCGTGGGATTGTCACTAAACTGTTATACAGAGTTTCATTCTGGAACATAAATTAAACATTACAGTCTCTATTTATGTTTTGACACACAAGGCAGAAACACTTTGATCCATGTGGACACAAATACAAACTCAGGTCCATGTTATTTCTGGTCCCACCTTTGAAAATACATGTCAGCTGTTTGCCATATACAGTACATGTAGATGTACTGTACATGAATGATATGTTTTACAGACAAACAAGGGGCCGAGACATGTTTAAAATAGTTGCATGGTGTATAAATGTGTGTTTCTGTTGCCCTTCACATGGGAGCAGGGGTTAGTTGAATTGTAAATAAGAACTATATTTAAGAGAGGGGGCACTGTTCAAGGAAGGTCTGTGGTCTAGCTCTGGGATCCAAGAAGCTGCAGTTAAGTCCATCTGTGGTTCACTGTGTGCGCTGCTTACCCTGAGACATATTGGTGAATGCAGTCAAAGCTGGCCTGAGGTTTGTCTTTGCTGTCACTGGACAGGTAGAAGGAGAAGATTCTGCGTGCATCAGGACAGTCAGGAGATGGTGCCGGGATTTTAATGTACTGTCCAATGAAAACGTATAGAATCATTCATTGGTTATAGCCATGTTCACATGATGCCATGTTGATAAACATTACACAGTAAAGAGAAAAACACTTTCTATTTTTAGGCCAAACTAGAAAAGTAATAACACGGGAGTCTCACCATAAGCCAAAACCCAACGATCCATATTTGCTTTCTTCTACATTTGAAAAAGGTTTAACCGGCTTCAGCTGCATTGGACACTGAATGTATTATCTTATCGTATTTGTAGAATAAACTGAATAGCTTTTCTCTAAATGTTTCTAAGTTAGAACACAATATTCATAATCACAATATGCCTAATTGAAAGTACTTACACTCATCGTAAGTTAAATTGTTTCACAAAATGTTGTATACATACTGTACATGCTGCAATATGTTAAGAACTAACTTAAATATTCAAAATATTTGAGTAGTAGTGGGTTAGTGAACAGTACAAATTTGATAACAAACAGCACATTACAATATTTACTTTCCAGCATACAATTTGTATATTGTTCAATATTTTCATATTCCAGTTAAATAATTTGATTAACAAAAACACAGACTAACATTGATCTTAATCCGAAAGAGCCTGATTATGAGCCTGATCAATAACATAGTGGACTGACTGCTTTGTACTTAACCTACACCCTCCCTATACTGTACTGAAGCAAATGTGTTACATAAAATAAACTGATACAGTAACCTACTTTCTCCAAAATAACAGTTCAGCATAAAAGTCATTATCACAGGTAATAAATTGCACTTAGGCCTAATAGTGCACTTTTTATTAATTTGTTATTGCGTTCTAGTTTCCACTGGGTTAGAGAATGGGTTATAACTGTATATCTTTACAAAACATGCATATTGCTTTTCTGATGTGCACTTTGCAGTTTAATCCAGTACAGCTATTTTTGGCAAGTGCTAAAACATTGTCTATTGTAACATTTTTTGGACACTCGTAGCACGTTTAGCCACAGGACAGCTTCTCCATGTCGTTTTTTATTGATTTATTTTATTTTATGCTAGGTTCCCAAGACAAATATGTCAATCAACTGAACTAGCTCTTTAGTCTTCTCCACTAAGTGATTGATCGCAGGCTCGCTGGTAGAGTAGCTGCAGTGCTCCTGGCAGATGTGTTGGGTGGGCTCTTGCTGTCACAAATGCCCAGTCATGCAGAAAAGCCATAAGCAGCATGTTTTTTTTGCTGCACAGAGCCAATGAGCAGCTCCTCTTGTAACAACCCCATCTCCTCCTCCTCCTCCTCTTCTGAACCCCGGCGCATGCCATTCACCCTACCCCCATCAGCCTCCAGTTCTGCTTAATGTGCACAGCCCACCCATTTCAACACAAAGCTCAAGGCAGCCCACACCGCCACATAGACACTTCAGACACACAACTGACCATTAATTCTGACCTATTTATTTCCCCTCACCGCATAAAAGCGTATAGAGGAGTCCCACAAATGTCTGCTTGAGGTTTCCGCTAATTAACTACAATTAACCAAAAAAACAAGCATCAAACCAAACAGACGAGTCTTCAGGACATAGCTCCAACATACTGTGGCAGCAGCCTTAACCAAATATGAAGCAACAAGTCCTCAAACATTTGCAGACTAGGGCAAAGGCATGAGTCTTTACAATGGAGAATGCTTATTCAAATCCGGAGCAGAAACGGTCCCGTTCTTGGGAGAGTGTCGGCATGAGACAAAATTTCATCTTGTAATGATATTAAACCACAGTATACAGTGACACATCCCCCACCCTTACTGTAAGCTTGCAGTGTTAGCCAGCCAGCCTCCCCTCCCCCAACACAAAGTGTCACATTTAACTGTCATCCCCATCCATGGCACTGTCATGCACGCTTTACATTTTAATTATAATCAATGTCATTCAGGTCAGATCGTTCAGGGGTTGCCCCCGTTTCATTCACATCTTCCTCCTCTATCATTATTACCATATGTCACTTAACCCTTTGGTTCCCAGTTCCTGATGCCTAAAACAGACTGTTAAATCCAGGCCTCACAGAGCACCTTACGACCAAAAACCATTTAAAGGTGTAGATATTTTAACTTGATAAATCAAAACAAACACCTCTCCCTTCAATGCCATAGGGTGCTCATCCCCCCCTTACGCATTTCCAAGGCTAGAGTAGTGTTGTGTGGTGCGGTCTGCACCACTTTGTGTTCCCATGTACAAAGCCAGGGCTGTGAATAAACCCCAGACGTTACAGAGAATGGGCAGCTAGTGGACCAAGAATATATTTGAGGAATTTGACAAAAAGTTAATTATCTCACTATAACTGACTTTAATCCAAGATATAATGTCCTTCAACTGCTGTGTCCAGAGTGAGTCCCAGACCAAGTTTAAATAATTATTTAGAAAAATACCTCTCTGTTCACGTCAGTCTGGAAACAGTTATTAAAAGTTTGTCTGTATGGGCCTAAATTTATAGCACCATTTTAGAATATTACTACACAACTAACCAAAGGGACTCACCATTATCTCCTAAACTGATCTATTCAGCACCACACACAAGATAGCAACAGTCAGTCTGAGGGGTATAGGTTTACATAGACTGACATGCTGTTGAGTGGACAGAGGTAAACATATGAATGGCCCCAGGGCCCCCAGGCCACTGCCACAGGCACTGTGAAGAGACACCTTTTCTCACAGATCCTTATTTAAGGCCGGGGGTCTCTGTCAGGCCAAACACAGATAGGCCGGACATTCAGTTGTCATCTACTACCTGGGGTTTTAAGAAAAATATTTAATTACACTATGTATTACATCACACACCATCATGCTGATAAAGTAAACATCACGGAATTTAGCCTTCATGCTTTCCAACCACACATTATTATTCTGGTAAAGTATGCTATTTAGTATAATTCTAAATGCTGCTCTTGTCATCTTTCAATTACAGAGTGAAGCAACAAATGAACAAATGCCCATATTACCTTATGATGTCCAAGCAAAGCCAGGGCTTTACTTATAGATATTCAAGATATAGCTATGCAATATATTCGATGTTCATATGGAAACACATCCTTAACGTGATCTGAATTAACTGCTTTGTTAATGTGTTTGGGACAGACCACAATGTATTTTTTCCACATACCTCATTTTATTTATCCAATTTCTTACCAGGGAAATAATTCTATACACAGCATTACACCAACAACCTTGGGGGTGCAGATACTGTATTTTGTATTTGACTAATAACATTGGGATATACAACTGAACATATGCCATCTATGATACACGTGCACAGAATAGGTGCTGCCTTGTATGACGAGAAGTGCGCAGCCCAACCGTTAAGACAGTTATGACCATCTGAGCCAAATGGCATCAGAACAGCAATCTTCAGCAATGTGTCAGTTTGGCCCCCCCATGGTGTGCACGGTTAGAAACAATAACTGCCTCTGTGGGGTCTTGCCCAGCCACATCTGCTTCAAATACTTTCAGGCTGTTGTAGGGTGTGAAGTGGCCTGGAACGGAACGGAAGAAAGTTGGCATGGGGCTCTGCAGTTAAACAAGGACAAAGGGCACCCTCTGCGATGTCCATGCCAAACTCCCAGGGCATATTAATATGATCCTCTTCAGTTGGGTTTAAGAGCGCAAGCAACGTGTTAACAGTTCCATTTGGTAACGGAGAGCTTCGCTTTCCCTCACAAGACACCAATCCTGGACTGTTGGCTGCTGGCTAGCCAAACATCTGCCGGGAATGATGGGAGGACGGTTTTTCTCTTTTTCCATATTTGCTTAGCAGACGTTAACCAAGGAGGATGGCTTCCTGAGCCCTGCAATTTGCCCTGGCCACGCTATGATGGAAGCAGCCACCTGGATATGCCATTCATCCTGTTGCCAGAGCCTCCTGCCTGACACTGTACTGACACTAGTTAGCATTGTCTTCCCAGCTAAGCCATCTCAGCCATGGCTGCTCTCTGAGCTCCCCGGGCTTTTGTTCTAGCGTCCCCCATCACCACCACTACCACATACAGAGATGAGTCCAATGGCTCGTCGGCCTGCCTGGATTATTGTGGCTGTGTGTTGCTGGGGGTGAAGAGCGTGGGGTGGGGGTGGGCGTGGGGGACTAGTCTCCCAGTAGAGCCAGTGCATGAGGGATAGAGCTGCACTGTCCTCCCCCTGGAATGCACTAAACATTGCTAAGCGACCAGCAATAAACAGGGGAGCCTGCGTGATATGCATAGATGCGTTTCATTTAGATGACACTATGGTTAAAAAAAAAAAAAAAAACACCCCGGCCGTCGATGAAAATAATTGTTGCCATAGCTTCTTCCAAGGGCCTTCACATGTGCAACCATCAGGCATACAATAAAAAAAATATGAGTCAGGAAGGTCGACACGTTTGCACGGATAGGGATGCCGGTAAACAAGGCTTCATGGAAATGCAATGTCACAGACAGTAATTAGTGCCATTCTCCATCCCCACTCTGTACAGTATGACTAAGAAGTCATGAGCGCAGCGTTCACATGGCGCAGGTCCACACCGTGCTCTCCATCAGTCCACATTAGGTGTGTCTGTGCTTTACATCAATCCATCGTGGGGGGGTGGGGGCTGGTAGACAGCTAAGTCAGAGGGGGTGGGGATACAGGGATGGGCAATTGTCGAGCATCCCCCAAGGTATTGCCTCTCATACCAGGCAGAATCATTCTTCTCCGAGAAGCCGAGCCCTAATCTGTCAAACCTGACAAACACTCTCACAGCTCCTGAGTGCCTGTTCTTTAATGAACAGGGAAGCCAGTGTTGCCAGACACATCTATTAAAGTCAATGGTAATTAGCCCAAAAAGCTACAGTATATAATAGAATAGCAAGAACCACATATGTTCAGTTATACTGACTACCTCCTAGACTATACAAATGCATTAAAAGCATGTGCTAAATCAAATATGAACCGTGGCATATAATTTGTACCATTAGTAATCCATACCATGTAGAGGCGAGTATTATTATTAGATGGGAAGAAGTGTCAATTATTTCTATTTGTTTCACAACAGCTATCCAGAACCATGTGTTTTTCTCACATTACTGATTGACTGACCCCATGCAGGCAGACCAGCAGCCTATACTGTAATCCTTTAACAATGATCAGATTGAGCATTAAAAATGTGCACAAACCTTACAGATTTGCAGGGTAACTCCTGGATATCTGGTGCAAAGTATAAAGAGATAAGCCCTAATAGGCCTAAGTGAAGTTAGAGAATCAAAGCAGTAAATATTTAACCCCCTTTAGGTTTTCTTAAATATTTTATATTAGTTAGTAGTAAACTTTTAGAATTGTCCTTTGAGAGCAGGACTAGGAGCAGGAGTTTAATGTCAGTGCCAAATATGGAATACAAAAATAAGGGGACATATCTGTCAATTAAGAATTAAGATTATCTTTGACTGGTGTGTGTGTGTGTGTGTGTGTGAGAGAGAGAGAAGAGAAAGGCCTCTTTGCTTTGCCTGGTTTCAATCATAGATTTTTCTATTTTTAATATTTATAGCCTACATTTCATAAATAAACTTTTATATCTCTTTCCAAAGCATTATCATTGTTTTAGGGAAATTATTTCTCCCTATAACCTCAATAGTGAAAACAATACTATTAAGTAACTTTGATAAAAAGATAATTGTGGCATACAATTAGCAAGACAATACTGTATGTTGCACACATTAACTATTTCTAATCAGTAAAACCGTTAGCATGGTTGACCTGAGACAGGTGTTCTGATTTGTGTTAAACTAACTCATCCATGTTTACTACATCAGTAGGTATATTGGCTGTTGCCACTGGCAAGTCGCTGTCTCAGGGGTCGTGCCCATTTTGCCAGTATGCAGTGCTGCCATCAGAGTTATAGTCCACACTGAGGCTTGATGCTAACGCATTTGATTGAAGCATCCGGGGTGCAACAGCATCACAACCTCAGGCCCCAGCTCAGGACATACTGAGATGCTTGCCTTGCCTTGCTCCACACGTGGAGGAATCGAGCAACGTGTGCCCTTTCAGACCCACATGGGAGAATACTCTCCCACTGACTGCTTTGGCTCTGGGAAAGGGCTCCTCCAACTGCATTCTTGTTATTGGTATTCTAATTAGCCTTCAGAGAAAAGGTTGTGTAATGATGTGCTTGTCTGAGCGCTAGCATGCATGCACACACACACACACACACACACGCACACACACACACACACACACAGGGACTATTTGCAGTGCAAGGGCGGTGGGGTTCGCAGTCGGTGCAGCCGTGTGGATGTCTCCTAAGGTTTTAGCCGAGGCATGGGGTGAAATAGCACAATAATCAAGAGGGCAGGCAGGAGACAACCCAGGGGAGGCTGAGCATTCACACACAGTCGTCATGAGAATATCTCTAAAAAGAGCTGCCAAATTCTCCCTCCTCTCGACACACAGGCCACATAGAGCAAAACATCTTCAGTGTATTTTACAATGCACAGTCTATGAATCTAAGAGGACTATGGCAAGAGTTCAATGTAAAAGTATTACTTTAAAACTAAAAAATAAATGACATTAATATTTTCTTACTGTATGCATCAACTTTGCAATATAACAAGCAAGACCATGTGCTATGTGAAAACTGCGAGATATAATCTCACTGAGAATAATTGCAGCTGGGTGGAAAGAAAACACTTATCAATCCATACTGTAAGTATATGGTTACAGAACACAACACTATGTAGCTGTGTTGCTGCTGTATTGCCAGTCCTTAAGGAAAATAAGCACTAAGATGTGAAATTCCAGGCCATGGGAACCCAAAACGGCACTGAATATACCGCTCAATCCCTGGTGACTCTCTGTTGTCGCCTGGGCTCGGATTTCAGTTCAACCAAAAGGCTTTGGTGAAACCTAAAAATTATCATCTTTTCTTCCCTGATCGCTTCAAAGTTACATCACTCGATTACAGTTATGAATATAAAACGTATTTCATACTAGAGGTGTGTCAGGTATCTCATACTCAATATGAAAGCAATATACCACAACTTCAATGAAAAGGGTGAAGCAGAAAACCACTGCACCTGTACATGATGCTCAGGCTCAAGGGCATCATGCTGGGCACAGTAGCAATGCCATTGGCCTAATGGCTCGGTTGGGGTAGCTCTCACATGACCCTTACAGTGCACGTCTAATGCTGCTCAATGGATACAGGCCTGTCCAGCAATCTATCAGGTCTATTTCATTTATTAAAAGGTGATGACTAAGTGGTAAATACCAGATGATAAACAACCTGCGAAAAATGCTACATATTTAGGCGTCAAACCAGATGAAACGCTGCTTGTTCCCCGTTCTGTTGTACATCAGACTGCCATGTTTACCAACATCATCCCCCACTAACAGCTTCATCTAGTCTCCCCCAACCAACGGTTGCAGCAACCTCATTAATGCCCAGCTCAGGGACCATTGTCAAAAGGGGGAGGGAGCCTAGCCTATATATTTGAATTCTGCAATGCAATTTGAATATGCAATGTGCCAAACAAGATAGAACCACAAAATCCCATTCGGTGATAAAAGCACACATCCATTTAAAAGGACAGTCTGGTTCCGTAGTGAGCTTGACACTGTATATGCCCCATTACATTACCTTAATTAGCTGTGTTTTAACAGCACCACCAACATGAGCAAGATAAAACAACCCCTGACCCCCCCTTCCAATATGATTAGACTTTTTCAGATTTCTCATGTCTGTACAGAGACAACAGACACAACGTTCCCTGGGGTTCACCAACTACCCCTACACCACCTCCTCCTCCTTCCTGAACAAAGCCTTCCCAGTTGCAAGCCTGACCCAGTAACCTGGCTAGCAGCCTGGGGGTACAGCGTATCATTTCTTTGGGCTTACAGGTCACGTGTGAGCCTACAGGTCCAATGTTTGTGTACAGAAAGGTCCACAAAGTCACTTTCGTCAGTGCAGCCAGCTCTTGCAGGGATTAGAGCAGCTCCTTTTGCAAGAGTCGTTGTAAAGACGTGCAGTGGCCTATAGCGCGCAGAGGTGGGGTTCTAGTGGCTGGGCTAATCTGTCTGGACGCAGGCGTATTTCTTTGCTGAGGTTTCACAGGAATGTCCTGTCTATTTTAGTGCCAACTGTTTTTATTTTTTATTTTATATATTTAACCTGGTTTACTTTAGATTCACCATCCAGGATATGTGATATTTGAGCAAACCAACACGTATTTTAGGAATATATTTGTTATTCAAGGTTTGGGTTACTAAAACTAAATCTAAATCATAATTTACACATGGAAAATTGAAAATACTAATTTCTTTAATAATGTAGAGAACATTTAGCATAAAGACAATACAAACCTACAGGTGGCTTTTATTGGCATCAATAAACTAGCAACTATTTGATTACAGTGTGGAGGTTGAGGGCTTTAACAGTGAATGAATATGACTGTCCACTGGATAATAAGAACCACATGAAAAATGCAAAGGAACTGTTCCAAGAGTGCTCCAGTGAAACTCAATAAATTAAAGCATTTGATATCTGTGTATTAGGAAGGGTATGCAAAACATCTTACCCCCTGGCTTCCCTTGAAGCAAATTGCTGGTTTATTTGGTAGAGAACCCTAAGGAAAGAAAGTAGATTTAGCAACATATGACATGTACATAACATAACTATCCTAATCTGTACTTTATAAATTATAGGACTTTTCAAGAATTGTATTTTTCTAAAATATATTCTGCATCTATTCTGGGGAGAACATCAGCTAACACACTACTGGGCCATAACAAGACATTATTACATTTTATGACAAACTACTAGTAGGCATATGTTATTAGATATTACCTTTTCAAGTTTTTGTAGTGTATCTTATTGTCATTTTGTCTTTAATGAATACAAAGATAGACCCTAAATTGATCTGGCAAAACAAGTTAAGGCAATATATGTATTCCCTTTACCATGCAATCACATAATATGTTTCCTATCAGGGTCGGCCACTGGTATCTTAGCATCAAGAGCGCTTATACTCAGGCTTATAGAGCTTGGTATTGGTCCTATAATCTTCAGAGGAATGTAATCAATCCAACAGAAGTGTCTTTCTGTCAGTCAGTTCCAACTACATGTGTATGTTTCAGATTATGCCAATAAATTACTAACTAAATCCCATAGGACAAGCAAAATATATTTTGTTGAGTTCAGCACCATGAACATTATTATTGTTTAGGGCTCTACTGTCTGACAAGAATAGTTTTGACAGATTTAGTCTCTTATTTTGAACAAAATAATTTTCTCTTCAATGTGTTAATTAATTGTGCCTAAACAGGAAATATCAGTAGTTAAGGCATACTAGCATCATCTTGAAATTGTAGCCTACTTTTATAAAACAAAATGCTGGCAAAGCATTAAGAGAAGACACTAGGAGGGAACATGCTTCAAATGCTTAATATGAATTCAAATTCATCATAAACAAGTTAGTCGCGTGCGAGATCTAATTATCTAATCATTTTAAAAATCAATGGAATGTCTGCATTGTAGCCATTTCTTCGCATAATGACAACATGTCAGCTGAGTGTGCGAGGCAGCCTTGTGAGTCGTGCATTTCAGCCTTGAGGAAATAGTTACACATTGTGATTGGACAAAACTTGCCAAAAGTTTACATTGGCTGGACCAATGATGTTTGGATTTGGGCTGGTTTCCAGTTTTGTAAAGGACAACAACAATGCCCAAGGCGAGGCCAGCGACAAATTAGCTGTGGCCCAATACCCAATGCGATCATATTGGTCTAGACTGTTGACACGGTACAGAACCAACGTCCATCTCTATGTGGCTACAAAAATAGCCCTCCGTTGTGCCCGTTTAACGTAACGGAAGACTCAACATAATTATGACATAACTGATGGTATAACATTCTTAACTAGGAAGGGGCAATGTAATTAATAGCCTTCAATAGTTTAATATAATGGAAGTTATTTTAATTAAATCAAACACCGTCACATAGCAGTAGCCTTATGCTCGCAACAACGGACAGAAAAACACTGCAATAATAGAAACATGTATCTTTGCTTAAAAGCGCTATTGTTTCTCAAGAGCGATCACAGATAAAAAGTAGAGCTACCATATAGATCGCTTAATCGATATCAAGTCAGATTCATTTAAATACCGGTAACTTTACACCTGGTTTCAACCCATCAAGCGTTACGTATGCGGTGGCATCTCATGGCGACACGTTAATTTAGCTAAATTAATGAATTCATGAAAACCAATAGCATATGATAACAAAACAATTCGTTTATTATAACTGTCTGAGCCACAATACAAACATATTTGCTAGTAGTAAATACTTAAGTATTGCGAACTTTTGTTATTCAATTAAGCAGGCAGTGTTTAATAATTTACAGTTCTCGTAGTTGAAATACCTTAAAAATAGACTTGCCAACTGAAATGGGTGTTTCTTACCTTGAGATGTTGATATCCTTCGAGCGTCCGGATGGCAGTGTCAGTGAGTTTCACGTGATAAATAGTTTTATTTGGAGTGTCTTTGTTGATTTTAGTACATGAGAGGCCATAAAGATGCTGCTGTCTCAGCGCTGCCATTTCTACGAATGAAGGGGATTCTCACTGACATTATCATTGAAGCGTCATGTAGAGAGGGGCGGAGTTACCCTGCCAGTGCACTGCATGCATTACACGAGCGCAAGCACGTACGCGCACGTTCACATGTAGATATGGAAAGTGTCGTGAAGTTTTTATCTCCAGTGATACGATTTAATTACTACAAATAATTGATAGGCTACATGACGAATTGTGGTTAATTCAACATAATAGGATATACAGAATCAAACCCTGGATACAGAATGAAATTGATATGTAGAAATAAATAGGCCAACCTATGGTCTAATATATTTATGACCATAATACTTCCAGACAGACATAATTCATATTTTGTAGGGAATTAGGGAAAATTGGCAATTATATAATTTTTAATAATTCTCATATTAATTATGTCTATCTGTCTGGATAGTCTTTGATAAAGTCACCAGCATGTCCCATCTCCATACTGTATGTATATGTTTCACCCCCCCCTCCTTTCCCTTACTTGGGTGGAATCAATGGCATGCATATAGGGCTATGTTTTCTCAGGTCCACTACCAGAGGCCTGGAAGCTTGAGGGTTCTGCACAGTATCTGCAGATTGTATGAAATAATTTTCCATTAAAAATATATATTAGAAGAGTAGAGAGACTATTAATATGATGAATAAGTGTTGACAAAAAAGGCGGTTGATATACAGCTTGTGTTTCATATTTCCTTCTAAAGTGTTTTTGGCATGAGTCTCACATTTGTATCTGAATGTGCACATTAATTACTTTGGTAATGTGATGCTTGTTTTTATATTAATGAGGCTGCAAGGCTTTTTATTTGAATAATCATCATGTGTGAATATTCAAACTTTCCAATAAATTAATTTATTATTACATTTTTATAAACACACATCCAAAAACTCACATCCAAAAACAAATTTGTTTTTTCATGTGAGTTTATAAAGATTTTATGAGCAAAGCTAAATATATTTATTTTGATTAATGAAATTGCATTCATATACAGATTACCACCGTAGAAGCCTTCTGACCAAGAATGAGTCTGTGGCGCTACAGAATTTATTTACATTGATAATTTCATTGGAATGTGTAGATTACGAAGGACCCTGGAGTGAGAGAGAGGAAGTCAACTGCAAACAAAGCTCTCCAACAATCCGTGGGTAGAGCTGCAGTTTGGCAAAGCACCTTGACGTGGATCTGTCGAAATAAGATGTGGATGCTCCATTTTGTTGTGACTTCTGCTGAAGAAGGAATTATTTTTTTGTCATTTAAGTAAGTAGGATTTCAGAATACAGCCACCAAACCACATCTTGGTGGAATATAGGTTGACCCCCCCATATGGTGTCTGTTGCTTCCTGCAATTTGATGGAGACACTGTCGTGTAATGAAGAGCCTAAGGAATTTGCGATGGAAACTGAGCCCAAAGTTAAGGAGGCCATATCTGGGCCCGATGACAAAGACAATTCAAAAGAGGAATGCTGTTCCATGAGTATGGACCAGAAGGCAACAAGCCACGTGGAAAAGAAGAGAATGACATTGAGGGCCAAGATGTGGAGTGTGACCGCAAAATGATAATGAAAAGCCTCTCGGCTCCCTCAAAGGAAGGAAGCAGTGAGAGACAGCATGACGATGGGAGGAAACTTAAAAAAACAAACAGTTGGAAAACTGTACGGTTTCAGGACCCGTCTGTGGCAAAATCCTTGGTAAAGAGGGACAGCTCAGTGGAGAGTCTCTTTCCAGAATATGAGGCAGAGGATTGGACTTTATCCAGCTTTGAGGAGCTGTTCATGGCAGAGGATTGGGAGAACATTACAGGTCCGTATAATGGCACATTGAAGCACCTGTAGCCCACATGTACAGTAGCAAATTGAGAAATAACCATGTAAACAAATAATACAATACATTTTCATATTTAGTTTATATTTTACATATGTCAGTTTCAGAGTTTGATATCAACCATTATTATAAGCATTAATAAAATAGCCATAATTGGACTCTATATTTCTTCTTTACTCAGATGACCGGCTACTGAGGAAAAAGGTGCTTGAGTCTGGCCCTGCGCATGCCCTACGTCCCACCTGGGGTCAAGAGTTCATAATCAAAATGCAGGGAATCCTGGAGGACCGGACTGTGGTGGAGAAGGACTGCAAGCTAGTATTTGTCATAGGAGAGGGAGATGTAAATCAGGTGAATGCGTTTAACCTTTCAGTATAGCTGACCATTATCTCCTCACACTTAACCTGTCACATATCTAAAGGTATGGTGTGACTACAGACATAGTCCAGCTGCGCTAAGCAAATGGTAAGTGATCTTTTATATTAAATAGTTTGGCACACACAAAACAGAGACAGTCGGTCCTGGTACATCTTTGTGGTCGCTTTTCAAATGCTCCTTAGACTATGCTTGACAGTATGTGTGTGGAACCAGACCATTTCCTGGTCCTTGATTTCCATACCTTCTGTTTAATTTTTCAATTTTCCAAGCACTGTTAAATGCCAAAAGGCTAGTCAAAGTCAACAGCGACTGCAGCCTATGATTTCAAAGCTTAACACATGTAATGGCTTTACCCTTCCAACATTATTCCATACTTCCATTTATCCTTTGAACATGGGAGAATAGCTTTTCTATGCCCCAACAACTGTACAGCACTGACCAACAGAGCAATACTGACACTTTGTAGCCTACAGTTTTAGCAGTGTCCGCTTCGTTATGACGTCCAACAGTTCCTGTGCTGACATCTAGTACTACTGTACCTTTCCAGCTGCAAATACTGGCTAATTGGGCCAGTGCTGGTAGCTCATGAGGCAATGAAAAGCATTTCCTAGATCTAGGTTCTTAGTCATAGAACTATACTGTATGGTCTTAGGCCTACTTCCAGCGTCTTAGCTACGCAGTTTCAAAAACTGTAAATAAATAGAACTGCAAAACGGATAGGCTTACATAATTGTAGATCAGAGTAGGCCGGATCAGCATATAAACAAACAGTGATAAACAGCAACACAGCATAAAGCGTGTCTACTGCTCAATCTTACATAACTGTTGCTCGACACCTGTAGGCCCTTGAGGAGTGTGCCATATCCATGCAGAAAGACGAGGTCACATTACTGCTGGCAGATTCACAGTATGCCTATGGACTTCTGGGAAGGTAAGAGTTCTGGCAGTTTATTAAAAAAGTATGGTCACATAACAGCTTTGGCTGATACAACTTATTCACCGGTATCTCCATTCTGGTGTTAGGGGAGTGAGACATGCGTTGAAACACAGATTTTAACATTCATCATTGTGATTTGTCAGAGTAAGTTAATTCTATCATCATGCTACAAAGCCCAGAGCCTTTTGTACCTGTTGCTGTGGGGGCAGCGTTGTTATCCTCTGTAGTACGGCTAATGAACCATAAACTGGAGCAGATGGCTTCCCCCACCACTATTCGGAGGCAGTGGCCAACGCCTCCCAATCTACGGTCGAACACCACTCATGTTACAACCAGTGGCTTGGGTTTATAACCTACACCATTAAAACGGCAGTAAAAACAAATAGCCTTGAAACTGAAATAACAAAAAGCTGATTTTGTCGAGGGCAGATGTCATTATAAGTGGCAGCTCTCTTTATCAATACATTTCGGTGTGGTATACTGACGTGGTTACAATGTCACTGTCCTGTGCAATAGCCATCATTTGTTAGCAGTACAGTGACCATTGATGCACGTAGGACTAGTCAGTTCATATTAATATCTGTATGCTGTTGCATTGCAACTATGCAATGTAGTTACAAGTTTCAAGTCAAATCTTCTTTTGATGGCATTCACAGTCCACTCAATTATATTGTAGATGGAAGTGTTCATGGACAAAAACAAACCTGCATACACCTAGAATAAATGCATTCACAGTCTTTCTATTATTTATTCACAATTTAAATCAGCTTTCCTAATTCTGGATGTGAAAGGCGCTTTAACATGGCCTAATATAACTCACAATGTTCTAAGCACATAGGCAGGAACAGCATTCAAAACGGGTGGCAGTGGCACAGTGGGTAGACTGGAGTGACAGGTGATCCAGAAGTTGTTGGTTCAAACACCCCCTAACACCTCACCAAGTGTCAACGTGTCCCTGAGCAAGGCACCTAACCTTAACTGCTCTCGGTGGTCAGGTAGTGCCTTACATGACAGCCATCACCATCGGTGTGTGAATGTGAGGCAATACTGTACTGAGTGGCCAGAAGGATGGAAAATGTCTATATAAATGCACTGTTGAAGTATGATGACGTTATTCTGAGGACAAAGTATGTGGAAGCATTTGCGCTGTCTCTTGTGATAAAGAGAAGTTGGGCAGCATGATGTATTAGGTGTACAAGATGTCAATTGACCTGTCTTTGTGAGGTTTAGCTTTTACACCACAGAATGTTCTGGCAGTTACAGTGGTTGTTAAATGTGTATAAACTGGAAGGTGGGTGGGGGGAAGGAGGGGTGGTGATAATGGGACTTTGTTGAGAGGTGTGAGCATGTGGTCTGCTTGTCTGGTGCTGAGTCTTGTCTGTGGGTAGGGAGCGAGAGAAATGGGAAAGGCAACGGGAGCTCAGCTAATGATTGTTTTGATGGAACTGATTATGGTTGTGTGCTGTGGACTCAAATCTAGCCTCGTCCCCTAGGGGCACAGTAAGAGCATTATGACAGTGGTTTTTTAAATAGTTGTAGCACCAGGCATAATCTTCAACACGATTATAGCAAAGGCAATAAAGGTGAGAGATTTTATATTATATTTAAACTTATGATGTCACCCAAGAATGAAGGACTTTCATCAAATACTTGAATTAAAAGGCACATTTGGGTGAAATAACTGTGCAAAGAGAGAGTGAGGGTCTTGAATTGTAAAATGAATTGTCAAGGATGGAGATCACACAGTATAACCCACTGTTCTCTGGTGGACAAGCTGTGACTGAATCCTGTCAATCAGGGGTCAAGAGCCTTTACAGTTACTTGCCAATGATGGCCAGGCAGCATGATACACCACGTCACTGCCTGTGACTGTGTATGATGTGTTGTACAGTATGACGCATCTTACGCCATACAGACAGTTCTTGAATAAGGTCAAGATGCAGCTAATGAAACGCCTGGAAACGTCTGATGGAGCTACCATGTATAGCAGATTGGAACAGTACTAACACACCAGTCTCACAGAGCCAGCCTTTGCTTGCGTATAAAGTCTGGGTCTCCACTGGCTGCTGTGTCAAGAAAGACCCGGTAATATTATTGACATGCAAGACGAGACTACCTAACTCAATGACCGAATCGGATGTTAAACTTACTGTACTGTATACTGTGGAATTAGTTGAGAAACTTAACAACATAATTCTGGCTGTTCGCTGGCCTTCTATACATGTTACATGTAGTCTATAATTACAGCTTAAAATAAATGGAAAGACATCATGCCGGCATTATGTCTAGAGTCCAGTGAGTTACAATGTGTTCAGCCAATGAAAATCTACTACCCCAGTTCAGCACAAGTACTGTAATGTTAATGAATGGAAGACGCGGATGTACTGTACTACTAACACACTGACAGCTGATTTCCATTCTAAAACTGTAGGGAAAGCATGCATGATACAGGGCATTGCATTACTTGAGAATGATATGGATGTGACCAATCATCACACTGCGCAGTAATTTAATGGCCAAATTAGCATGCGTTTAAACCAGGGGTGTCAAAATTCTCTGCTCCTGGGGCTAGGCTAGATGCAGGCTTCCAAAATCTATCATGGTGTCAAGAGTTGTATTTGTTTTTGTATTAATTTATTTTGTGTCCACCTCACCTGCCTACGCAGAAGACTATCAATGTGTAAGAAATCCCACCCAAAGACTTTGAAAGTGGTCCCTGGGTAATTGGAGCTTGACATTCTTGGTCTAAACCGTAACTCTTCCGTTAGTTCCATAAAGACAGACTCAGCAGAGGCCAACATCTGTGGCTCTCCAGATCAGTCCAACTTCAACATCCATAAAAACGAAGGGGGTGAACATGAGCAGTCCTTCACAAGCCCAAATTCAACAGTCCAATTCAACAGACAAAATGTCACAAGCAGCTTTAGTAACAATGGGCCAGATGCTCCTTAAAATAAAAAGAGAATACAGACACAAACATGTATCTAGTATGTGCTTTTTGTGTGTTTTCAGATGTAGGTTAAATGTCAAGTAGTAGACCTAAATATAAGGAAACGCGGGCCTGCAGTTAACATTTTTAAACAGTTGGTCATATGGTGCAAGAGGGGAAGTTGTTACAATGTGATCTTTTTTGATATCCTTAAAATTATTCTTTTTTTTTGGCATTTGTGGGTATATTTTTTGTTATTTTTGTTTACTCTGTATCCTCTACCTCTGTGAATGTTTTATTGTGATTTGTAAAAGAGGCTTCAGTCTCAAATTACTTGATGAAAGAAATTGGAACTGTTGAGGACTATGTAGATCCTAACTTAGCAGTTGAACTTACCTGTGATGGTGAAGCTATACTGTACATAACCATTTCAGTTGCATTATTGCATCATGCTGTGTCAGTAGGTGACCTCTTGCATATATTCACAATTAAAACAAGCATGAAGGCATTGTGAAAGCTGAACATATGGTTATCAGTGGGAGCAAAAAAACAAATGTGACTCAAGGTCAGCAGGCTCTGATGGCCTCTTAAGCTATGACTTAACAACCAACTGGTCTAGTAACAGTTTTGGTGTCAGTTGTAGTGGAGCCACAGCCCACCTGGTTTATGTGGTTCTGCAGAAGGCTTAACATAACCCCAATGACTGATGACTATTGCATAATGCCCCTCACCTAGTAACCTTTAGTAATCTCATTTGTTTTGTTTTATCTCAAATGTTGGCAGTGTGTATGGCAGTACCCTGAAACAGCTTTCATATAACTAATATATATTGGTATGTGTTAATATGGATTCTATGTTACTATGGTTCTATGTATGTTGGAAGTGAATTCACAGGAGGCCCCATGAGACACGCCTACTGTACATTCAGCAAGGAATGTTGCTGCTTAAGTTAACAAAATATATCTATCGATATATATATATATATATATACATATATACATACAGTATATACAGTATACTATCTATCTATCTATCTATCTATCTATCTATCTATCTATCTCTCTATCTATCTGTGAACATGTTGTTTGTGTGTGTGTTATATAAGCAGTTCTGCTTTTTGTGGCATAAAACACTAAATCAGACGGATACAAGCAAGCTACTGTAACCACAGAACCCAATGAGGTAGGATAGTTTTATGAAACAATCACATTATTGTGACTCCTCTGTAGAATCTGGCATTTAAAACACAGCTACAGTATAACATGTGTAACAATACAAAAACAGACACAACAAAAAATAATAAATGTATATTTAAAATGATGACACATTCTTCATCCACATAGTCTTAGCCTTTTCCGTCCATTAGAATCACATCACATAAGCAACTCTGCGCTGAACGGCTGATATACTGCATATACCCATAGATCTATGCATATACCCCTGTAAGATCAAAAGTACTTTCCGGAAGTGAGGACATTGATATTAATTGGCTGAGCATTGTCACTCACATGACTGTATGGGTACTTCTGGTGTGTGCATGCTTAATTTAGTAATTTCAGTGTTTATTTTAAGCAGTAACCGTATCCTAATTATTTATCAGATTTACAAGACCTGCAAACAGCCAGAGTCGTTTCATTAAGTTTCCCAACAAATTCTGCAGTATAAGTTTAAGGTCTGCCTTGGTCAATTGAGTTTTATAGTTGGTCGTTGTGCATGTCAATCAAAATGCCTCTTCTGTCAAGTAGGCGGGTCTTGACGCAGTAGAGGCTCTGCAAGACTATCATCAGTAGAGCATGTTGATTTTTGTTTTACTTTGTTCTGTCAGTCATGAAGGGTTCCAGTAGAATAAATGTATATAATCCCTTGACTTGGACCAGTTTTACATTTTAGGCTCTGCCTTTCTGGCATTCCCACAGAGGACTGACTATAGGACCACACCCAAAAATATTTCCAAAAGTATGTTACTGCAGCATGCACACTACATAAACAACAGCACAATGTCTGATAAGACCAAACTACTTTAGTGCTCAAACTGCATGTGCTGCTCTGCTCATCAACATAATTCACTGTAAACCTTAAATTAAAGTTTCAGATATTTTCAATATAATTATATTATTATATTTTTAGTTTCTATAATATTTAGATGTAACACGTGGTAGTGGTAGTGTTGTTGCATAGCAGATGTTCAGCTACTGTAGTTATTAATTTAAATGAATAATTTGTTGTGTCATCGTGGACTAGAGTATGCTGACTTTTTAAAAGCCTTTAAGGTTTTTGTTTTGTTGATAACTAGGAAGGAGATTTTCTATTTTTATTTAATTAGTCCAGGTTTTCCTCTTAATTTACTTCTATTTTT
>JAODUE010014675.1:0-25968 GCA_027564755.1 Amblyopsis hoosieri
GATAAACAAGACAGGGAGAAATTAAGTCTCTTTTGATAGTGAAGCATACAGACTATGTGCACTTGACTGATATCATACAGAACAACACCTAGCGGAACTTGAGGAAATAATTCTCTGAATTTGACTAAAAGTGTATTTGCTTACAATCGTCCTCAACTCCTCCTCAGTACGTGTCTTGAAATACCATTGTGACCTATACACTCCTCTCTCCTCCTCTCCCTCTATATCCCCTTCACCTACAGCAAATTACACATTTTTCAAAAGTGAAGTCACTCCCCAGGGGACTTTGTTTTGACTATTAGCACAACCAAGGACATTACGGTGGCCACAGTATGTCTTATCTGAAACACACACACTCAGTGTGCACACAGTACTATCAGCAGATGTAGCTACCTGGAGATAGGACGCCAAGTTGTGATACCTCTGTGTACAGTATATCCTTAACAATTGACCTCACACCCACTCACAGCATCAAGAACCAAAGTATCTTGGCGCACTGACATCGGATCAACTTGTGGCAGATGCCATACAACACCCTGTCTCTTATTTCAGTCTATTATAACACAAAGAAACACTGTAAAATGTATTCCTCTTTTGCCACGAGTAGAAGAACTGCCCTCAAAAGATGTGCAGTTCCTACTATATGTTGGCAACGCTGCCGATATGCTACTGGAACTGGAGCACAGATCTCATAGGTTCCTCTGGTTTCACCTATAAAACTGGATCTATTTAGAATAATTGTTTATTGTTTTTTATTACTTTGTCCTGTCTCTTGCAGTATTGCTTATTCAATTTCTCCCATATAAAACACTTTAATAATTTCCGTCAAACAGTACTGTATGCATCAGGAAAAACACTTTATGTAATGCTGTAGTGATACCTTCGCTGCCTACTAAATATGCAGTAGGCAACAAGATATATTGCTGCTATTGACCATATTATATCACACGCCTGCATTTATCCACTACACCTTAATGTTGTGTCAAAGCTTTCACAACAGTTCAAAATAGACTTCCTTCCATTGGACACGAAAGGTGGAAAGAACAATGTCCTGTATGTTCACACAGAAAGAAAATCAAAGCTGTTGCTCATTATATTGTACACTATAAATTTGGGTTTAAAATTGATAGTCTAACCTCATTACAAAGAAGCTTGTTTCATAATTCATCATAAATTAACACAAAAATGTATATTGCCCTATATAAAAAGACAACACATTAAATTTTGATAAAGGTTTTGGACCCCTAACGTATATATATGTATATATATATATAATGTTAGTTGAGGTTTGCACGTCATTGTAGCACATTTCCTATAGTAAAGAGTCTTCCTCAAGTCTAACGATCTCTCTCTCTCTCTGTGTATTTGTGTGTGTTTGTGATGTGCAGTAAGCAACTGACACAACAGTTGAGATTATGCCCAAGCAACCAACCCTTATATTATATTTCAACCTAGCCCACATTATGAGACTAGGATTGTGGTTGTATAGAGAAAAGCTACATTAAAATCAACATTTAATCACCCTCATAGAGCAAATCTATAATGCCAATGGGTCTGTGATCATCAAGGTAATGAAAGTCATTACAGATCAATGTATTTTATATGTACAGTCTATGTAATTATTGATATTTTAATTTAATTTTTATATAATTTACATTATTATAATTATAATAATGTGTTAATAACATGCTTAATGCAAATGAAAGAATCTTGAGCACAGTGGGATATTGTAATAAATGCAAATATCTTTGTCATATGTTCTTTGAGATTGGGATGTGATTAGGGCTATAGAAATAAAATGTATTTAATATGAGTAATAGTCTTGTTTGTTTGATAGAACAAGTATATATCTGGCCCAGTGGCTCATCCAACTACATATCCTCATGAAGCCAGAGATGCCTTATCACTCAGTAACATATGAAAATATGAAAATTATAAAATGCAGTGACATCTCATCTTCTATCAAGCACTACTGAACTGCAATTTTTTATACAGCATCTCACACACTCAGTGAAATTTTAGCATAAAATGGTCATTAAAAATGGCATGCTACAAAAGTTGTTGCATAGATTTCCTGGTGAATATTTAATTAGAATGCAAAGTACATTTCAACAGAAGAAACACAATAAAGTGCAAGTTAATTTCCCTTAAATATTTATATTATTAAATAACCACTTCCCGGCAACAAACAACCATTGACACAATGACTATAGACTTATAGGATATCAATACTCAATTTCATGTCTTACGTGGACATATTCCATCACAACTTTATATACAATATATATAGTTCAGGAACAAAAACATAACATATTTTGATGCCTAATTAAACCCGACACAGTATATTGATTTTAATGTATCTCCTGTATGAAATTGCCTTAAAGACAGTCCTCATTTTTATTGGGGTAAAAGTGTGCACCCTCACAAATATGATTTGTAGCATCTGTGTAGGGAGAGGGGAGGGGTGGAGATCTGTGCAATCATCTTAGCACTCAAACCAAATGTTTCATACCAAAACAACATTGATTCTGTTATGCCTGTTTCAACCACAAGGGTGTTTACGGGCACACATTGAGGAGTGTACCTTTAATTCAGTGTTTTCCAACCATGATCCTGGAGGGCCACTGCCTTGCATGTCTTCCTGCTGCAAAACACCTGATTCATATGAAGCCTGATGCTGACCCATTCATTTGAATCAGGTGTGTTGGAGCAGAAAGACATCTAGAACATGCAGGGCAGTGGGTTCCCAGGACCAGGGTTTGGAAACACTGCTTTATTTTCTGGATGTCTGGTGGTGTAGACACATGACAATGTCCCAAGACACATATAAAATGTGATGTTTTATAGCAAGTATTCCGTACCAATTCTGTCTCTGGTATGGGGTCTGACTTCCAGGCAAGTACGTCCTTCGGTTACTGGCGCGATGTCTAATCAAAACAACTCATTCTTTGTGATATTGTTCCCCAATTCAGCATAGTCACACGTGATCTGTCCATCAGCCCAGTGGAGTGATCCTGGTCCAATAATATCAGAAAAATAAGTGATTGTTCTCTGGTAAAGCCAAAGCTTTATCCCATGCTTTGACTTCCAAATAAAGCGCTATGCTGTCTGACACCCAGAGGTTCATCAGTAGTCCACCAACAGTACAGTAACTGTTTCCCCATAGGACCCACTTAGGGAACTTTGAATAACCTTCAGGCAGCCGTTAAAATACACAAACTGAAATGTCTTGGAGAAGGTGCTTGGGTCAACAGGTGCTGTGTTCCCCAATGGGTAGTCTGCAGACGGATCCCCTGAGAATGAAAACCAAGAGAACGCATTGTTACATACACACTAATGTGGCAATATTACAATGAAAACGAATTTAAAGGTGGTCCATACAAAACGTCAACAACTATTTTCTATGTAAATATATACAGAAAATTGCATCCTGAGCAGAGAATGAAATCACACTCTGTCTTCTAATACAAACCCCCGTTCTTTGTTTTTATATCTGGCCGGCTGCCCATGCATGATAATGTTAGTGCGCTTGTGCGTGTGTGTGTGTGAGGCCCACGGAGAATTTGTTATGGTTTGAGACGTTAAAGACGCTTATTGACATCTAGTACCAATCATATAGAGTCTCTTTTCAAGTGTTAAAGGCTGGGTAAAGCAGACATTTGCGTTTTAATTTTGTCACACAACAGAAAAAGGTAATAATGACTAACCAGACAAATTTGAATCTATAAAGAAAAAAAAAAACAATCGTTAAATATATAAAATTACGTTTCCCAATCGTGAATAAATATTCAGTATTTTATGTTCTAAAAACGCTGGGGGTGTCTCAGCAGAAGCCGCTGTAACCTCGCCCAATCGTGTATTGTTCACAACCTCCATTTTATTGTGTTTCTGTTTTAAAGAGACGTATACTGGCAGAAAGATCTAGGGCTACGGGTACAGTCTATTACTTTATATTAATGCTGATATGAACACGAGCATGCAGACCTGGATACGACAGCTCGTCTGAGCAGAATGAAGTATAGTATAGGCTACTAAACCGCTTGCACAATGATCCACATTGTGTGCCTATTTCGACAATAAAGGCATAGCTATCAGACCATAGGCTGTTGAAGGACAGTAAGGTGAGCAATGACTATCAGACCGTAGGCTGTTGAAGGACAGTAAAGTTAGCATTAACCCGCGGTGAAGGAGAACTAACACACTGGTACAAACATTTTCTACACTTTTATAATCCTTGTGGCGTTATGCGGAGTTGTAAGCTAAGTCGGGGACTATATACTTCTATAATCCCCCACTGTGTAGAGTTTCTTATACATAATTTCCAAATAAAATCTTTGTATTTGGTTTACACTGTCTTTACAGGCAGGGTTAGACATTCTCAAGAACGCTTGCTAAGTTCGAGCTCAAATCAAAACACACTTCCTCAGAAGCTCTGCCTCACATTGAAATGCATTGCAAAGCCATGGTTAAGTGCGGGCATGCACCACTGTTTGTGTGGCTATATACGGAGCCAGGGTTGTATTGAAGTAACATATCATTTTTCCAGCACGCACAAAGCTAACGGTAAGCTAGCAGAATGCCAGGAGATTCTTGGTGAATTTGACCAAAGGTGTATAATCCTACAAGCGCAGACTATACCTTTAAGGTGAGTTCATACTAAGCGCTCCCAGGTAGAGAGAGAAGAAGAAGAAAAGGAAAAAAACACACACACACACACACACACACACACACACACACACACACAAAAGGCCGATTCATAGTATACACGTCGAAGAGGTTACTATGGATACAACAGGAGCTTGTTGGACTGCACGTGCAGATAGAACAGAAGTCAAGAGAAGGAACATGAAAAATCTGCTAGGTATTCCACTTTACGTTTCTACCACACCCTCACACATATTTGTTTATTTCCATTAAATATGCTTTATTGTACAATATAGGTGTGAAACCAATAAATAAAATACAAATAATACAAATAAGTGGTTGCAGTATCATTCGCCAATTGTTTCTTGCTACAGCAGATGTACGCTTATTTTTTACATCGATAGAGATTCTTTAATCTTTGTCAAGGACAAAGAGATATGTTGTCACAGTCTACACAGAGCCTCTCTCTCTACAACACTACAGTACATGGAAACGCATCCACGTTTACAGTACACAGTATAGCCACACAAACACCTTTGGCACGTAACAGTTACACATTGCATTACTGTAATGCTATACTGTATGGGAGAGGGCACAAAGCTCCTGCCATAGCGAGCTCCTTCCCAGGCCTGGGATCTGTATCTGTGGAGCAATGCGAGGCATTTTGTTGAGAGGGCGCCTGAGGTCATGTGCAGTGATGCGTTAAGTTAAGGCCTGCAAGGTTGTGGGTGGGAAGGCCAATTGTTTTATAAGTGGTACTAGAGAGAATGGAATTTAACATACAAGAGTGCAACTGACGGCACTTCTGCATTGCATTTTTGGACGGCACTTTTCACCCTTTATTCAGACCAGAATGACCCAGCGTTCCATGCAAGCTAATGGGGGGGGTACACGAATTTCACCATACCCATTGCCCATTATTTCTCTATGGGGGCGTTAATGGGTATTTTGGGTATATTACATTCATTCAACATAATTAATTCAATATACAAATACAATTAATTAATTAATTAAGTACCAAGTTTTTTGTCGGTATTTCTGTAGTTCTGTGTTCAATAGACTTTATTTCAGGCCATGCATGGTAGATCTACCATTTTTGCTTGCACTGAAATGCATTACAACCCTCCATCTTTGTTATGATTCCAATATCTTTGGTGGTACAGTATAGCACGGTGTGCCATTATTGGCACCGTGTGTGTGTCACAGCGGGTGTTTGGGTACACTGACCTGTACTTACGTCTCCTGCCTGATGGGGTCGCCCGCCCCGCAGCTCCTGAAAGCCGCGAGAGAGGGGGTGCCGCCACCGCCGCTGCTGGCCGCGGAGTTGACGGATGCACGGGGGATGTGCGTGTGGTGCTGAGCGTCGCCAGGGAAACGCAGCAAGCGGAAAAAGGAAGGACAATTACAAAGGACTGAAACACTACGACTTCCTCTAATGCTAATTTGCCTACCGCACTTTCAGTGTGTGTGTGTGTGTGTGTGTGTGTGTGTGTGTGTGGTGTGTGGTGTGTGTGTGTGCCTAACCAACTATTTAAAAACACATTCATTGTTATTGTCCCTGTTTTCAAAAACAATATGTCACATTGTTGGGGCTGCAATTATTATGTGGATTTATATGTATTATTTCATCAATTATTTGGCTAATCTGTGTAATACATTTATTGGTATAATAAGATACGCTACTATGGTATAAAATGATGGCAAATGCACTCAATCTAGACAGGCATCTTGAAAGTCCTTGGTGGAGGTGGAGAACCTTGTTGATATCTGAATTCAATCAAAACAAAAACACCGCCCTTCAATGCCATAGGGTGCTCCCTCACAAGCTCCGCCCCCCACATTGGACACCCATTGCCAAAGAAGGGATGGTGTTGTGTGGTGCGGTCTGCACCACATTATTTGCGTTCCCATTTACTTAGCCAGGGCTGTGTAGAAACACCAGATTATTTTTTCAGCGGGCACGCAGAATGGGCAGCTAGTAAGGAGACATTTGCTGAATTTGACAATAAGTGTATTAATAAGTATTGTTATCATTGACTCCACCTTTAAGACCCAGCCATCTTAAACAGTAACATTTCATTTGGAATAGAGAACAAAGGCAACCATTTAAAATAATGAAATCAGTGTCTCACCCCTGCAATGTGTATTAAAACTAACTCACATTGCCTGCGTCTCTCTTTATGCGGGCCAGTTCAGTGAGCTGGTAAACGGAATTGCGTGACTGTCCGCTGTAGCCGCTGTAGGGCGAAACAGGCTTGGAACCTGCGTAGGAGGGAGAGGCAGACGTGGACAGTCACATGCATGACTAACCAGAGCGGACATTATAACCTTGTTAACAAGAAAGCGTTAGGCCTTCACAGCTGTTATGCCAGGTATTCAGGCAACCACAACCAAGGCTCAGTCACCACAACCAAGGCCTTAAGCGATAAGGCAGCTTTTTATCTTGTTTGCTCTCTCGATAATGTGTATACTGTAGAAAAGATTTTGTCATTCCCAGTGTGTGAAATGTCTACCTTGGGTGAGACTGCTATCAAACCCCTGACTCCTTGGCAATTCGTCAAACACCAGCCTCGATGTTTTCAGGGTGGGAACCTGGGTCTGGTTTGTAGCTGTGTGTGCGTTTATGTGTGACGTGCTGGTGTGGGACATGATGTGGTAGACATTCATTAACACGGCAGGAATCTGTTGCTTCTGAGTTCCAAGCAGCAACAGTGGGTTGGGAACAGAGGAGCTTAAACTGTGTTTGCATGGTGACTCATGTTTCGCATGTGAAGGGAACTAAAAAAATCCACTTTTAAGGTCCACTAAACCATGTTCAAGAACAAAAACACACTACTAGGCCACCGTGCTGCTATCCAACCCACTCTGTGGCACTGATGACCAGGCCTGGCTAGCATCAAAGGCTAGGGGACAGTTCATGGGGACATCATGTTCTGTCCCACTCTGGGCTGCTCTGGGGTCAGATGCTACCAGGCAGACGCATGGCATCACAGCAGCGTATCACATATTATACGGCCATTTGGTAGATGTTTTACACGGTGAATGGTCGCTCTTTTTCTTTGAAATTATGACACTATACAGATTTCTTGTTTCGGGATGGGAGTAGGGGTGCACAATATATTGCATCAATATCATCGCAATAACACGTTGAGCAATATAAAATCCAAGATGTTGCAGAAAGTATGCAATATTCAGATAATTTTGTTTAGAGATGTGTCTGTTGGCTGTGTGACTGAGGAAGACAACGACTACAATGCAGATTGAAGAGGAAGTATTGGCCAAGAAAAATTTCTCCTCGGTAGCTTACTTGTTGTAACATTCCAATATGACTGTTGAAAACGTGTTGTTTTGATATATGATGAATCTATTTTAATGCATTTTCCCATAACTGGTTTTTACTTATGTAAAAATAAATATAGAAATTCATATTAATATTGCAGTTTTCATGATCAATATCGCAATATCACATTTTGCCAATATCGTGCAACCCTAGATTGGAGAATAAAAATGTATAAAAACAGTACAGAACATATACTTGTGCCAGTTAATGATGAAAGTCTCTGTAGACCATTTAACAAGCTTTCAGTCAGAAGTCACTGTGATGTGTATAGTTTAAAATTGTGTGCTTGTATGATAACAAACAAATTATGTTACAATGAAGTTGTAAAGTTAAAGTACAATGAACTGATTCCTCAATCAGCCAAATAAGGTTCCCTATACTATCTCTAAAACACACTCTCATTTATAGTAGTATACAGTGAGGAAGATAAACCTATACAACTTTGGATGGATTTGAAAAAAAAAAAAGAATGTCAGCAATCGTGTCAATCACGCTGGCTGTCCGGTTGGCCATACATACCATGATTGGGCTCATCCAATGAGAAAGTCTTGTTCTCCATGAACATACTCTGGGAGCCCTGTTGCTTCAGAATGGTTTCGTAGCCTATCCCAGGGTTCAAGAAAATGTCATCGCCCATGCCACCCTGGGTGTCTACACTGGTCCAACAGCAGATATATGGGATGGTGTGGAAGATGAGGAACACCCAGCCATTGGCCACCAGGGCGATGGCCAAGGTGGGGTCATCCCAAGTCGGCCCCCCGGTCCTCGGATTGCCGTAGATGTACATGACGATCCACGCCACCCAGATGCAGACAGACATCAAGCTAGTCAGGAAGATGAAGGCGCCCTCCTTCTTCCACTGCTTGTACTTGCCCGCCATGACGGCCAGGCTGGCTACGAGCGATGCCAGAATCAGGGCCATCACGTAGATTAGCGCCATGACATAGTCCTCGTTGGCGATGTCGCACTGCATAGCGGTGGCGGCGTTTGCCGTGGCGTTGAGCGCCGTCTGCGGGTAACGCACAAGCGTGAACACCAGCCACTCCGTGTTGATGACCGCCTCCACCAGCCACAGGCCCAGGGCGCCCAGGCACAACGCCCAGCCCCTGGGCCCGTGGTTCCTCCTGGCCAGGATGTTGTGGTTCACACCCTGCACCAGGAGACATGCGAAGCAGCCGGCGAACAGCACCCCGAAAAGGAACCTGCGCGAGGTGCACGTGGCAAAGTTTTCCCCCACGATGAAAGCAAAGGTCAGGCAGAAGAGACCCACGATGGCCACCAGGGAAAAAGCGTGGAGCGCAAAGGAGTTCCGGCGGTTCTTGTCCACTACGAAGGGAAAGCTGGCCACCAGGGAGATCATGAGGACGATGCCAAACACGACGCCAGCTGCGGCCAGCGCCTCCAGGACGATGCCCCACAATGCATTCTGGTCGCAGAGGTTGTAATAGAGCGAGTCCACGTTGGGGCCGCAGCCCAGTGGGGTGCTGTTCGTGGCCATGGGAACGGCGAGAGTCATCCGCCGAACGCTGGGAAATGCTTTAGCCTGTTGTTCCAACGGCCACCTGTTACAACATAACATGGACAACATGGACATTCTGAGTTAGTGTGATGCGGAGTAATATTATCCTCTCCATGTGATTAAAACTGTATGGCTTTGATTCTACAGTTTAATGTATCATCATTAGACATTTTCATCATGACTCTTAGGTTGAAAATGTGTAAGGATGATACATTAAGCCTTTTTTTTTTGTAACAGTTATCGGTTAACAGGATGTGTAAGCAAAAATGCTTGGATCAACACTGAAATGAAATAACAATGGAACAATCAACAGAAACCAAACTGAAAACTGGAAAACAATTATTAAGTGGTGCCACATGGACAACACCCTTACAGTGCACATTAAACACCATCACATCAAGCAGGACCAGATCCTTTAAATGAGCATCTCTACAGTCCCAGACTTGCCTTTGTGCCGTGTCATGCTATTTCTGTTCTTGCCTGTCAGATCAAATCGCAGCAAGCTGGGGACAAGAGTCTCGGGAACCTAATCGATGGTTATTTTAACTTTATGGTGGTCAATCAATCACAGCAGGGACACTTTATGTCCCCCAAAATACTTCTTTATTCCATATACCTAGATTTAATTAACCCAGTAATATAGGCTATCAGCTAAATCTACCAATTGTGGGATGAATCATGTTTTTCTATAGTGGACATTTATGCTTCCAATATGTTTTGGTTGGGAAGTTAAAGATCTAATGTCTCAAAGTATCATCGCAAGGGACGATGGGACTTACAACATTAGTAATAATAAGCCTAGGGGAATACTACATGTATGGTCTTCTGTTAGCCACAAGACAAACCATAAGAAACAGTTGTTTTACACTACAGCAGCACCTACTAGAGCACATTTGTCTAAAATTAACAGCATATCAACATTTACACATATCAGATATCTAGTGTTTTGAAAATAAATGTATTATGAAAAACCTCAAACCTTTTTGTCTTTTCTAATCTTTTAAAAATATGTAAAGTTATTTTAAAGTAAGGTTATTTAAAAAAAATAGTTATTTAGTGATGTCACATGTAACATTTGATAATGTAAACTCTTATATATTTTAAAGGTTGTACACATGTACTGCGAAAGTACACTGAAAATTCACTGAAAATTGAGTTAGGCAGTTTAGTAACACTAACTTATACGTTATATTTATATTTATTTATATTTATATTGTTATTTTATGTATATATTTAGCCTATATGTAAATTAATTTAGAAAAATGCATAACCTGCACGTAGTCATACTGTGCATGCAGCAAGTAACAAAGGTATAAGATACATCGCATTTAAGAAACACTGGTTTAAAATCGAGAATATCTAGAACTCGAGAAAATGCCTAGGCCTAATTAATAATAACATTACATTGTTATTATACATGTGCATGATAGGCTAATAAAAGCATAATGCAGCGTTTTGGAAATCAACACAGCCGGAGAATAGAGTGAACATTCTGTATTTCATAAAATCTAGTAACTTGTTGTTATCGAGTAACTTATTTCTAATTATACACCATCCCTACCTGCCCTGAATATCTTGCAACAAGGTCTATAGCAGCGACGAATCTTTTTATCTTCTCCAGGCCGATACACCGATGTAGTCTACTGTAGGCTATAAGTATCACTCCACTGAGTCCAAATATTAATACATCGACTACTGGTTAACAACGAACTAAGTTATTCGGAAACTAGTTGGAGCCCACATCAAATGCGGCGGGCGTTCACGGCAAAGACAAATTGAAGCAGATGAACGTCAGAAAGAATAAAAGATTCCCAGGAGTGTTTTTGGCCAAGGGGGGCTGTCTCTAGCGCTCACTCTCTCTTTCTCTCACGCATGCAAGCGTGTGCGCGTCTGATTGACCTTTTCCACGGTGTCACTAAGAAACACCTTATGTTTTAATATATCTTACTTTTTAAACAAACACAGTTAAACACGTAAATTAATTGAATTACTTGGATATATTTACATACCCTACACCTTCAGTTAGACGCAGCATATTACAGAACTACAATGGGTGGTATAATAATTTAGGCTTGCACGAGTAATTAGTGTAACTAATACACGTGGAATGAAGTGACACCTAGTGGTCACAAATATGCTATACACACAACGTGTCGATACCGTCTGTCACATCAAGGAGGCAGCAACACTACAACAGCAGCACATTTATATCTAAAACTGGGCAATACGAGTTTCCTCCATAAACTGTTTGTTTTGGATCCAAAATGCCGGCACTTGAACTCTCCCAGGCAATATATCAAGCCAGATGGGTTTATTCTTAAAAACTCAACTGGAGGTCATTTTAAAAAACAATGTCACGATCATGACCAGCCACTCAGTCTCTATAGTCTAGTGAGTTATCAATCTGCAATGCAACACAGGCAAGTGTGTTGTGCAATTTTAGGTTTTGCAGTACAATAATTATAATGTGTGAAATAATTCAAAGATTGTTGCACTAAAATGAGTGTATAGCAGAAGCTTCCAACTGTATATTCATAAGCATATAAAGATCTGCAGCTACTAAACTACCCAGGCAAATTTGTGTTTGCTCTCGATGCCTCCACCATACTTATCCACACGCTGTTTTCTCTCTGAGCGTATAGTTTCACGCTTCTCTTCGCACCTCGTTCTCACTGCCTGCCAGTGCTGTATTTGCATTTATCAGCCTTTCTCGCTTCCTTCTGGTAGTAATTCCTGTCCTTGTTATGTTTTGCTGGCCTTTGACTATACATATTTGCATATATAGTACTATTACTGTATCGTTTTTGTGGTTTGTGTCGTTGGATTGTGACATTGTGCTATGGATGAGGCATACTTGTTTCCCATGCTTTGCCACCTATACTGTAGGGATAATGCTGACACATTCACGACGCATAATGATACAATACGTAGAAAAGACTCTCAATTTCACGTTAAACATACTGTATATTTACTCTGTAAAATGGAGTGTCAGTCAGTGCATACAGACAGGAACATTTGTCGTTACAATTATCTGCCACCAGGGGGAAACATTGAGAAATAATGTAAACATTGTCCTTGCAGCCACAGCAACTTTAGCAACAACAGGGCAACATGCAGAATAGTATGACTTTAAAAGTTCAAACTCAGTTACAGATAAATAATCATTGCACGTTTTCCCATTTTGCGTTACAGAAAAATAAATGAATCATACTGTAAACAGACATGTGCATTTGATGAAGCTGGATGGATTTACAGATAGGCTATAGATATATTTGTCAACCTCCGCTTATATTCTACATCTTTCAGACTGAGACATATGCTACCTGATAGAAACCAGGCGTGAATTGGGTGCTAGGATAGGGTGATAAATAACCACGTGTTTGAACAGACACAATAGGCAGGTGGCGGGCATGAGGAACAGACTCGCTGAACAATGTCCCCAATCACCCAATCTTCCATCCTGGCTCTTATCCTTGTGGATAAAGACCTGACCTGTCCCAGCTTTGTAGTTTGAGTGTGGATCCCATGCAAAGCTTTGTAGAGCTTTAAGTAAAAGCCTGTGCAGACATTATGCTACGTCATATGGCCTTAACCGTGAACTCTGTTAATTCATCGAACCCCGCTTAACCCTTGCTATTCTACTAAATGTGTTGGCCACTGCGACCACACAACTTCATCTCCGTTTGCCTCAGGCAGCAGGGAATGTCTTCAAATGATTGCTTCATGACAGGAGTGGACATCTGTGGTCTCAGCAAACACACTGATGGCTAGAGGTACAAGCAGAGGTATACAAAAACACACTCTCTTGCAGTATTAATGCACAGATGGCCCGTAGATACCGTAGGTGGCACTAGGCAGATGGTGACAATGGTGAAGGTGAAAAACACCTATTGTTCCTAAGAATCTGAACTAAATGCACCAACAGGCTTAGGTTAAGGCCAATACCCAATAACCACGTCTGACGCGTGTCAGGAGACACCAGAGTTTAGAACGTAGCTCTTTTTTAACAGGGCAGTTTAGAACAAGGTCATTTTTCTTGAGTGTCAAAAGCGTCAAAATGTTTTGAATCTCTGAGGACTTTTGAGCGCCTTCGTCAGTTTGTCTTTTTCATTTCACAACATCATAAAAAGTGCATTACATGATGTGCCGCCAAACGTCACCACCAAGGGGCATGGGCCTTTAAAGGTACACTCCTCAACTGCATTACCCCGGAACCAAAACGGTCTGCTCCAGCTCATTGCATGTTAGAAACACAAAGGTCTGAGCATATAGGAGCTCCATAGAGGAGTGTCAGCCAATCAATGCTCTGAATTTTAAACCAAAACAATGCTGCTGGTTTCGTATCCACAATCAGGACATCCATATCACAGTTGGAGCTCTACATGTTAAAACATGCTGTATACACACAACAATTTAATAATAATAATATTAATAATAATAACATTAATACAAGTATGTTAAAAAACAAACAATTTACTGTATACAATAGTACAGTAAAGCTACAGTGTCAGCATAATGCAATATTAAAATGATGTGGTGTGTTTGACTGACATCTCTTCCCACACTATTTTATTCATTTAAATGAGAGTCAAAATCTCTTTCTAAACATTCCAGGCTTTAATATGATTGAAGATCAAGGCCAGTCCTCAACAGGCACAGTATATAACTGTGAAAAAAATTAAAAGACCACTGCAGCATATTCTCAGATATTTACTATTCATAGATTTAGATTTTTTATTTACATGTAATGTCTTTTTATATTTATATTTATAGAGATGTTCTATAAAGTAATATTTTTTTTACATTAACAGCATATTTTTACTATTCAATTTTTAAGAATGTGCAGTGTCTCTTATTTTCTTCTGCGGCTGTATGTGTGAAAAACCAATGGTGCCTTTGGTTGAGAATGATTAGCGATGTTCTAATCAATAATAATAACTATAGCTCGTAGTGAGGTCTGAATGATATATTAGTAATGTACAGTATGTTAGATAATATGATGCTGTCATTATTCTAACATAATGTTAATTGCTGGTGTATGACATATCTATTGACAAATATACTAATTGTAAGTCACTTGAAAGCTTCTGCTAAATGCTGTAGGCTACAGTACATGTACTTTAAATAATCAAATATAAAGTATTATTTTTTCTTATGAAAAACACAAATATTCAATGTTTAAAATCTAGCACCTGATGACATGCACATCAATTTTGATTCAGTCATGATCAATGCTTTATCATATTGCAAAGATATAAAGTAACTTGTACTATTTCACAACTGGCTTATCACAGCCAGTGGAAATGTACCAGCTGCCTTGCACATGCACACACACACGCACGCACGTACGCACGCACGCGCGCACGAGTGTGCTCAGCCTGCTCATGTGCAAGAGTTTGCAAGTGCGCTTGCGACAAAGTGTCCTCGTTGCAATTGTGCGTGCCCGCTTGCATCCGTGCACGAGTGTGTTTGCGCAAACCATCCTCCTAATCTCTGGTTTGTTTAGCGAGAGCCGGGGGCAGGGGGGATGGGGATGGGAGGGGTGTTTGAGTAGCAGGATCTTCACTGCTGCTGCAACAACAAGCTTTTATTTGAAAGCTCCAACCAGTGGCACTGCATGACAAAAATAAACACTCGCCTTAGCAGGTGGCTCCTTTGTGGTCACAAAAAAGGGGGGCTACGTTTTCTACGCTTGACTGGCGGTGCTCCAATATGCTAATTTCGGCATCTTTTTTTGTTGAAGTTAAGTTGGGTTATTTAGGTCCACTAAACTGTATATCAGTTATATACATACTCTATATAATACAGTAAACCACACAATTTGCCACAGGATTCGTGGTAAATGCAAATTATTTAGGTGTGCTGCTCTCTACAGCATTATCAAGTACTGCATGTTGTTGAGTAAAACTGTATTTGGAAAAGTAAAAGTAAAAGTAAAACAACATTTGCTAAATTCTTCATCAAGATAAATAAATAAATACAGTATATTTACGTCATCTGGGGTTATTTCTGCATTCTGACAATTCACTCTTGTAAATAAAAAAATACAACATTTTTAAAATACACTTCCTGGGATTTCAGTGGGTTCGACTTCGGTCGTGGATTAATGGTCGTTGATTGGCAGCTGTCCACCGGAATGCTGTGTGTATACCCGTGACGTCATAAGTGCTCAAGGGGTCATGGGATGGATGAGGGGTCACAGGGCCTCTGTGGGCTCGCGAGGACTCGTGGGGGGCGTGTCGTCCCTCTGCAAGCGCTTATTGTTCCCGCTGTACAGCGAGGACACGGACGGCGCGCCCCCCACGCCGCGCAACCCCCGCCCGCCGGCGGTCCCGGGGGCGTGCCGCGGCGCGCCCCGCCCCTGCAGGAGCAGCACGGCGCGGACGGCCGACCGGAAGGGCTTGCTGACGAAGCAGTAGAGGAAGAAGTTGACGGCGGTGTTGAGCATGGCCAGCATGCTGGAGAGGTCGTAGGCCAGGTGGACGCGCCAGTCGGCGTGCACCGACGCCACGTGCAGGTGGTACAGCACCACGGCCGTGCGCGGGGCCCACAGCACGGAGAACACCGAGGTGATGGCCAGCAACATGGCCGTCGTCTTCCCCAACCTGCGGCAACGGCGGTCGCGGCCACCAGGGGGAGCCGGGAGCGACCCGCGCTCTCCACAGCTGCCGCGCGACTGCCGCCGCCGCCGGGCGCGCAGCGTGCGCACGATCAGCGAGTTGAGCACCAGGAAGATGCCGCACGGCAGGAAGTAGATGATGGTGACGTGCGCCCAGATGAGGGCGGCGTCCAGCGGCGTGGGCGGACGCCCCACACGCCACATGTCCGACCACCAGAAGAACGGCACGCCGGACGCCAGCGCCAGCGCCAGGACGCCGCCGATGATGCGGCGCGCGCGCGCCGGGTAGCTGACCTGCCTGTGGAGCAAGGGGTGGCACAGCGCCACGTAGCGGTCCACCGTCAGGGGCACCGCGGACCAGACGGAGGCGTGGTTGGCGGCGAACTCGGCGGCGCTGACCGTTTGGAGCAGCAGGGCGGGGACGTCGCGGTGGAACACGGCCGTCTCCAGCAGGAAGCCCACAAAGATGATGAAGAGCTGGGAGAGGATGTCCGAGCCCGTCACCGCCAGGAGGTAGTAGTAGAGGGGCTTCTTGGTGCGGGACGCCAGCCGAGACAGAGCCACCGCCGTCAAGATGTTCACTGGGAAAAGGAGGAAGGAAACGTCAAGAACGCAACTTTAGCAAATTTGTGTGTGTGTGTGTGTGTTTGTGTGTGTTGCAGAGCCAGCTATGTTCTAAGTAAGGAAGGAAGGAAGGAAGGAAGGAAGGAGGGAAGGAAGAAAGGAAGAAAGGAAGGAAGGAAGGAAGGAAGGAGGTAAGTCAAGTTTATTTATATAATGTAGCACCTTTCACGAACAAGAGATCACAAAGTGCTTCAAAGTAAATGGACTAATGATACATAAAATAAATAAACTACACGTGATAAACCAAGTGTGATGTCTGGGACACAGCCCTGGCTAACTGCGTCTGCATATACCCACCTATATATACATTACATGAATATCGTGTGCGTGTTGTCTCGCAGACATAAATATAATGTGTGTGTCACGGCAAGGCAGTCCCCACACTTGGGACTCAAATCTGGATCTCCGGCGTGAGAGATGTACAGGCTAGCAAGGAGGCTAACACCCATGGGCCCTAGCTAGCGTCTGTCACTATTAGCATCCTTGATGTGTCGGAGAGTGAGGCCTAATTTACTGCACAACTTCACCAGTTGGCAACCGTTACATACAGCATGTATGGTGGGTACTGTACCGCATGTAAGCACTGTTTGCACTTTAACAGCAAATATTTTACTGTATGTGTCCAAGACAACTTTCCTACAGGACAATAATGTCTGTCTGTCTGTCTGTCTGTCTGTCTGTCTGTCTATCACCAGATTAACTGTCTCCAGAATGTCTCCAGTCTCCTGCCCTTGTTATCATCCCATAATAATGACTCTTTTCTCAATCATGTGGTCAAAGAGTACATTGTAGTCTTTCCACTGCAGATATTCGGAGCATACAGTTAGTGTTAGTATTTTTCGCCTCTTGCACTCTGAATTGTCTCCCACTGGGAGTCATTACTCGTCCATTGCCCTTGTCACATCTAAGATGTCATCTAAAAGCATAGGAACTCCTCCACACCACAATAACAAATTAGTTCAAAGTCGAATGGAATGGAACGACACTGTTTCTAGGCTCTACGTTGATATTAAAGATGACCCTTTGAATCATAGGACATCTTGACAACTCCTATACACTACTGTACGTAAGTGGAGAATGGTGAATTTGAAATGTGATATTATTGCCAGAGAGTGTTTGGGGCACTTTACCTATTAAATGATAATAGTAATCACAAATATATAGAAATTATAATCAATATTCTACAACAATGTACATTTAATTATCCTGACCTGCAGCACAACATTGCAATCATACGATGTGCGGAGCACTGAAATGACCCCTGGTGGATGGTAATGTGTTACTATTTGATCTCTCCGGACCCCCCCAGTAATGTGCCACACTTGTATTTCCCCCTTTATGTGCAGCAGGTTTAACACGTCCGTTAGAAGAAGATCATCATTGTTGCCAGTTTGACTCTATGACGTCTAAGAGATGCAGCATGAAATCTGAATCCTTACCTGGCACTCCAACGCAGAGCAGAGCACTGTAGTAGATAATGGGGATGGAGCCCAAGACACATTTAGATCTCTGCTGCTCCTCCTCTGGTTTCAGGCCCGGTTCTTGGTGGCTGGCCACCGTCACATTAGGCCAGTTAATCATGACCCCGCTTAATGTTCCTTGGGGAGGAGAAAGAAACAGAAGAAAAATAAAAACACAGATAAGCATGACTGGACATTTTTGGCTAGTATACGTCAATGTTTTTCAACCAAAAATAACACTAACGCTAGCCTAAAAAAAAACGACCTAAATGTTATCAAGATTGTCCCTGTTTGCCTCATGAAACAAGTAAAACACAAGTTGAAAACATAAATTCTGTCTCAAAGATGTTTTATACCGTACACCCTAAATTATATACAGTATTTTACGCCAAGATTATATCACATTGGACCAATTAGCTTTATTTTAGAATGTGTCTCTATTAGGTGTGGTTATACTATTACCTTGAAAACAAATTGTGCCCGAGTTGAGCAGTTACATTGTTAATTATAATTATGTGCCCCCGAATATAAATCTGTCTGGTTGCTCTCTCTACCGTGGTAAATCGGGTTATTTACAGGGAATGCCCACAGCGACAGACTTAACATTTCAATGTGCACTTGAGGCACTTGTAAATAACGATTACACTTATCTGCTGATACGTTTATCGAGAATAAATCACACATGCTGACTTGTTAGCTGCCAGGGGGGCTTTGGTAATGAAAATACAATGACTGCAGAGAAACTTTAATCTGTACTATCTGATAGGTAAATCTCCATTGTCAGAGTGCTTTCACTTACTGTGTACGTCATCCGCACTAATAAATTAGATCTCCACATGTTTCAATTGAACATTAGGCAGGACGGGGAAGAGCCTGGCCACGGAATGATGTCAGGTTAAGTGATTTAAAAGTTCAATTTATTTAAGGGCAAACAATGGCACCAATGGATGTTAGGCGGGCCGTGGAGTGTAGACCCATTCAATTAGCTCATCAACATCATCAGCAGATGGACAAATGGGGGGGAATGGAGGGGTCACAGCGTCACCAATCTCTCCTTTCATTATCTTCACCTCTTTCTGTCTCCTCAGGATACCCTTTCACCGCAAAGTCCTGTTGTTCCCGTTCTGTCTGCCTAATGTGCCTCGCTCATCCATGCACGGTGGTATTTGCTCTCTCTCTCTCTCTCTCTCAACATTGGTGTCTTCATGGAGCGCAAGATAATCACACTATAACCTAAACTATATGAACTCAATATGTTAACCACCCTGGAATATGAATACATGTATTCATGTTCTAGACATGTGTTTCTTGCATCTGAATGCACAATGACTTCCAGGCAGAATTAATTTAACAGTAAATATCCTTTACAGTATCAATGACAGACGTATTATATGGAAAGCAGTGAACAGGGGCCACGTGTAAAGTTAAACTACAACAGAAATGCTATAAAATACAATCTAATAAACTCCACGCATAACAGCACCTAATTGAAGTGCTGTAGGTCCTCATTTGTCAGATTACACACTGAGCAATACTGATTTGTCATCACTCTAATGAGCCAGTGATAACCTCTTACAGGTTTTATCTACGCAGCTCTGGCCCTTGTAATCTATCAATGAAACATAATCTATGAATGGAACTATTAATATAACAATTGTATTTCACTATGCGCTCCTCCTTTTAGCAAGAAGACATGCAGTAAGATAAATGAATGACCTCCTTTTTCTCAAACTTCTCAATCCCATAAAAGTGTTATATAGTTTGTTATATTGTAGAGCAGTTGCTCTAATAATAATAATGACTAATAATAAATAATAATAATAATAATAATAACAATAACACAAATACACACATTTATGTAAAAAATTGTTAAGTAAAAATATCACCCCAAGATACTGTAGTGAGAGTACAATGGCAATTACACAAATATCCATCCATTGCATAACCTAGTCAATAGTTCTGGATAAACTTAGAAACTGTTTTCAGGTTTAAAACCACTAAGGCTTTAAACCACAAGTATATTGTGTCAGACTATGTTGCTATTTTTATTTTTTACTAAATTGTTCATGTTACAGTAATAGACAATTTTAGATCAATAATAGATAATTGTGTGCCTATATAAACCATAAACCAAATGTAAATAACATAAAACCACACAAAGGTTTGCTACTGTAAATGGGAAAAAGTAGAATCGTCATTAATGCTCATATTGTACGTGTACGTTATTACTAGGGATGGCACGATACGATACTGAGATCGGAAATCGATCCAGTACTGACTTAAATAGCTGGATCGGTATCGGTGCCAATTGGACAGTTTTAACCGATCCATGGGGCTAATCCAATTAAATGAATTTACACATGCAAGTCTACTGTCAAGCATCAGCCATGTCTAACCTACCCAGGCCACACTATCAGCAGAAGATTTATAAAATGCAGCCAAGTCCTAAAATAGAGATTGGCTGTCATTTACTTTGCAACTTAACTTAAAACTTAATTTAACACTGGAATTGGATCAGTACTCGGTATTGGCCGATACCCAAAGTGCTAGTATCTGTATCGGTATCGGGACTGAAAAAACTGGATCGGGCCATCCCTAGTTATTACACCAATCAGTTAAAAAGGGCACTTCTTATCCCAATGCCAAAGGATCCATCTCTAATGCTGTTCATTTCTCATCCTCACATTCAGTCTCAGGGGAACAACACTTGAATGACACAATCCAGCATGTCTCCCGCTCGCCTCACACTGCTCCACAGCCTAATAAGTGTTGAAGGCAGCCTTTTACACTGGGGAAATCTACTTTGTACTATAGCCATTATTGAGCCAGGGAAGAAGAACTCTATCCTGGTGTCTGGCGACGGTGTTCGGCCTCAATCTTCCCATGAGCCTCCCTGCGAGCACAAACAACAACGGGAGAACGACACTCTACACGCAGGGCAGCTGTGCAGTATAGGGGGCCCACATACAGCCATAGGGATCATCGGGCGACGCATGTTCTCGATTAAAGGCTGGATTTTTCGATATTTCTCTTCCCAGGGTTGGGATGTGGTGGGAAGCAGGGTAGCGGGGAGCCTAGGCGGATCAAGTGCCCGCGGTGGTGGAGCAGAATGAATTCTATCTGTGGTCCTCTTAATTATTTATTGAGGGACAGCGCACCTGAAACAACAGCATTGTGAGATTCAGGAGGGGTGCGGAGGCAGGGGGGATTTGACTGCATAGCCTCACAACAAACGTTCTGAATCAGCGCACTCTTTTACGTCGACGTTTTCATTTGAGATGCACGAGAGGAAAGACAGAAACCAAGGTCAGATTTCACCGGGAATTCTGGGAAAGCATCCGGTAACTTGGGTTGCGAGGCATCAGGGTGTTTTAAGGCAAAATATTAGGGAAGAAGCCCCAGATTGAGCCATGCTGTTTCTCCAAGGTCAAACCGCTTGACTGACGGTCGATGCTCTCAGGGTGACGTTACGCAGACGTGTGTTTTGGCAACAGCATTTACAAGGCATACTGTATCCTATGACAAATGTCCCGCGATAATGACTTCATTACAAATCAGAGGAAAACACATTGCATTAATACCAACGCGAGTAAGTAAACTCTAGTCATGAAACAATACGGCCCAGAGCTTTGCTTTTGTACCCCGTTCCCCCCAACAACTATAGTCTACAGTGTAGAGCAGCACTGCACAAGCAACAAGACTGCCGCGTGTTTACTGTTGACGAGCTCTAGTGCAGAACCAATGAATGGACGGTCGTCATGTTTGGTGTTTGAGCAGCGTGGAGATGAGGACTCCTACCTTCACATCCAGTCTTCAGAGAGCCGAACCCACGTGTGTTGGAGCCCGTCCTCACGTACAGCACATCTGCACCTCTGTGGCCCCTACGGAGCCCCCCCCGACATCGCCGCCGGCCGCGCTCACGCCCCGCCGAGGAGAAGTGGAGGAGGAGGAAGAGGTGGACGAGAAGGAGAAAGAATAGGAGGACGAAGAGGAGGGAGAGAACTGGACTCCCGGCGAATGGCACATCACTGCGACGAGGGCATGCATGAGTGGGAGAGGTTATTGAGAGACACAGGAGTAAAAATGGAGGGGGGAGGGAGGGAGAGGGAGGGAGGGAGGGAGTGATCCGTGAATATAAACGGGTGAAACTCGTCATTAAAGAGCGAAGACAGAAACACAGGAAGTTAACGTTGAGAAAATGATATGTATTATGTCTGCATTAATGGAAGCTTAAAGCTGTGTACCATTACTGTTTTTAGGGTGTATTATTGACTTGTAATTACTATTAGTATTGGATTTGGGCTTCCAAAGCCCCAGTAACACTAATAGCACATGAAACCTGTGGTTTGACCATAAGAGCACTGTACTGGACAATACAGTGGCAGGAAATGCACTGGCACATAGGAAGTGATGCAGTATACTGTATCTATCAGGAAGATAGTTACTATGGTAACAGACTCTGCCATGGCTGAAAATTATAGCCAAAAAACAAATTACAGACTAAAAATCATACAAATCTGGAAAAAATAAGTCAATAGTTTAAAGCTTTCCAGAAACGCAGTTCCATGTTCCCTTATAAATGTGCCTGTGTGGATTTTGATTAGACTGCCGTCTAACAGGGTTAAATGAAGGTTTGTGTGCAGAATGCCAATGATGCAGAGGTTGACAGTTGACATCGTGCTTGGAGGAAAACAACACATTAAAAAAAACACAACAGTGACTTCCTAATAAATTACTTCATAATTGCATAATATTTATTCAGCAGCTGAAACTAACACAATTACCATTAATCATCAATATTGTTAAATAAGCAAGCCAAACGACATTGCACATGTAAGATAAACAAGGCTATAATTTAACAAAATTCCTTAAGAAAACACTAAATCATAGATGATAACAATAAACCAAACAATAAAAACACCCTGGATAAATTAAGTTGATTATTTAAAAAACCTAAACCTAACTATTTCTGAGTTTAACGGCACATTCACGCAAGGCCGCACCCACAAATTTGATGTCATTTTTGGCGTTGCGACTCCGTCAAGTATAAACTAGGCCTAACTGTGTGGCCTACTGCTGGCCTACAAACTCAAGGCCTGCTCTACCTGAGCTTGTTGTAACCCAATATGGCCACTCGTCGAACAAGCCAAGAAAGCGTGCCTCTCTGTACTCAGGGAGACAGATGAAGCTGCTAATCGCTGTGTGTGATGATGTGACAGACCAATACCTAGAACAGTGCGCCAGCTGTTCAGCCAAGCGAGTAATGAACTGCAGTGGACCGTGCGCAGGCAAAGGCTGCTATCAATCAGTCTTGACATCGGGATCGGTGGATGCCGATGGGGGCACTACAGGGGCTGTAACAGTCCAGGAACACAGCACATTTCTGCTTTATGATGCTAATAGTTTACAATAGATGATATATGCCTTAATACAATCAGTACATTATTTACATTTCCGAAGAACATACCCCCAAAAAAGGTAACATGGACTGCATTTATATAGCTCTTTTCTAACCTTCAAGGCACTCAATGCGTTTTACAGCAGGCCTATTGCCCCATGTTCACACACCGATGGTAGTGTCATCCATGCAACGCGCCATCCAACCATTGGAATCAATTATGGTTAGGTGTCTTGCTCAGGGACACCTCGACACTTGGCCATGAGGTAACTGGACTCGAACCAGCAACTTCCCGATCACCTGTCGCCCTGCCACTGTGTAAAGCTAACAGTGGTTCCTGCCAGCTAATCTCTTACATTGTTATTCAGTCACAAATCATCATGTTGATGGACAATGGCAAATGTGGCTCCCTAGCGCTTCATTGGTTACACCCCATCTATATATGACGTACCACTACGGCAGGGTTGGGAAGTAACTACATGTAATCAGTTACTTGTAACTCATTACAAAAAAAAAGAAACTGTAATCGATTAGTTACCAGCTAAAATAGTTGAATGAGATTACATGTATTAAAACAAAATTTGATGATTACATCTATGACTAATTTCACATTTAAAAGGGAAGTTTGCAGAAGAAAAATGCATAAAACAATTGGCAGTTCTCTTAATAACCTGTATCCCTTTAATTAACGTAAATCAAAAATTTTTATGAAGTTCTACTTTAATATGATCCCCCTAACATAATCAGTGTTTATGTGTGAGCTAATCTAAAAGAAATGGAAAGTAATCCGATTATTTAACAAAATAGGTAATCCAAAAACGATGTAACTGATTATAATTTTAGTCTGGTAACTAGTAACTGTAACAGATTACATTTAAAAAGTAACCTACCCAACTCTGCACTATCTAGCTTTCAGGAACATCACCGTGGTATGATATGAATTAGCCTACATTTAGCACCACTCACTCAAATAGAGATATAATGGCCAAGTATTTTATAGTTATACAAAGATGGAGCGTTGTAATGCATTTCAATGGAGCAAAAATGGAACACTTCCGGTCTCTTAAGTGGGCGTGTCACCAACAGACATCTTAATCTACCATGTATGGCCTGAAACAAAGTCAGTGTACCTCAAAACAGTTTGCTGCAGAAATACCATTCTGGCCTCAGATTGATCATATGGGAATTATTCTTATATACTCAAAATACGCATTAACGCCCCCAGAGAGAAATAATGGGCAATATTGTGGTGAAATCTGTGGACCTCCCCATTGACTTACATGGAATGCTGGCTCATTCTGGTCTGAATAAAGTGTGAAAAGTCCTTTTTCAAAAATATACTCTCTGTCTTTTCAGGGGATTTAACACGAAGAAGAGAACACTCACCACCAGGAGTGTGGAGGTAGGAATAATGTTGCATAAAAGAAGAGGCCACACACTCAGTTCAGATGCACTAGAGGTTCAATATAATCCAACATATCAACAGCCAAACTGTCTACCTCGGGGTATAATGTACAACCAAATGCCATGCCTGCATGCTGAGTTGAAGGCAATCCATACTATTAATCAAAATGTCCCAAACCATCTCTACAACATAAAGCCCCCTCTAATATTGGATTATGGGGGTGCTTGATCAGTGAGAGGGAGGGAGAGGGAAAGATAGAGAGAGAGAGAGAGAGAGAGCTGTTTTACTGAGATAAACTGATACAGAGGCACGGCACTTTTCGCAGGTCATCCAGTGTTCTGGATGCCATCTATAGCCTCGGGTTCCAAACTGTCAATCAGCGCTGCCTTCAACAACTAAGAGTCTCAACAAAGGCTGCTTTCTAAGCATAGATTCTTCTTATCTCAAGCTGAGACACACAAAATATAGTACTGTATATCACAGCCTTAATGCTTTACTTATCTTTGCATGAATCCATGTAATATTTCTATAGGGGAGAATGGCATAAGTCGAGCCAGTGGGTCTATAGCTAACCATAAACAAATGTTATTATGTGACCACATATTAAGGAGGTATAGTTCACATTGGTCAACCCATCTTAGTTTCAAGCACATGGAGAGAGTTTTATGCAAACCAGAGCTAAATTACTTTTGTCATTTAGACATAATTACATGTTATTTTAAGTCACTGTATGCTACAAAACAATGTTATAAACTTTGCACAATTGTTGATCTGAACCGCTGTGTGAAACAGTTTTGTCAAAATGTAGGTGTGTAGGGTAAAAGGTCCCAGGTATGTTTAGGCAAGTTGAGCCAGTGACTCAATTTACCCCAAAGGTTGAAATATGCTACATAGTTACAGAATATCATGTGTATTTAGGTATTATTGTTATATTCGGCATACATATGTATATATATATA